>OY720422.1:15061685-15240435 GCA_963082815.1 Melanotus villosus
CATAACAATGTAATGAAATTGTTAACAACAGGTTAACATAAGTCTGGCAACCTTGCAAAGGACGTGACAACCCTGCTAACTGATGATTTCATTTTGGTAACGAGCAGACGGCTAAAATGTGCGTGCTCAAATTCACGTGTATTATAATGCAATAACTAACTAATCTTGTAATGTAAATAAATGGAAGATTAAAGAATTATGTGTCTCATTAAAAGAACAAGAATTTAGTGAGTGGTCCTGCGGTAAACACACAAAAGAACTCTTATGTTTCACCTAAGTGTGCAACATAAAATGGTCATTTCGAGTCCGGATAGTAAAATACTAGTGATAACGTTCAATAATTGAAGTGAGTTCCAATAATTAATGTGGATATCATGAAAATACTCGTTGATGGTGGAAATATAACACGCTTCCTAGAAGTGAAGAAAATCGTGGCCGGCATTGTCTTCCCAAGCCTGCACCTGCACATGGTCAACCGGAAACGAGTTACGAGTGAAGTACAGCCAACGAAGGATGCCTTAAGGGTGAGTCACAACAAGCACCGTTTAGTAATGCAACGTTTCCTTTTTCAACATAAAGTGAGTGAGTGAGTGCGCCTTTGGGTCGTTGGTGTTGAAAGTGAAAATCTCATTTCAGGTATAACATTGTCTGTAACATTATTTGTTGATAATTTTATATTAATTGCGTAAGGTCATTTATTTATGCTTTACGTAGAGCATACAAAAGTTAAGCCTTCAGAATAATAGGGTTTATTCAAAATTAAATTTAATTTCGGCCTTATAATTAGCCAATAAGTGCTTATATAAACAAAATGGCAGAATTAAAAAAGTTACTTTAGCGGAGAGCTTCAGCTAACCTCACCAAAATTGGTAATTTTATTAGTAAATTCGAACAGGCACGCGAAAGTACAGCTGCAGGGGTAGAAAAAATATCAATTGAGGAGTTAACTGTTAGGCACGAAACTTTAGAAAATAATTACCTAAGTTATTGTGATATCCAAGATATTATTTGTGCTGATGAAATTCAGGTGGACAAAGAGGATGTCTTTGAACACTACCAATCAATCCTTGTTAAAATTAAAAAATTAAGGAGTAAGTTAAATCCAGATGTCACTAACAAGACAAAGTCAGAGTCTTCTAATGCGACTCGTTGTAATCATGATAATGGTACTAGCACAGTCAAATCAAAGCTACCCGCATTAGATATACCAGTCTTTGATGGAACTGATGTAAGTAACTATAACTCGTTTTATGAATTGTTTGAGGCGCTAATTCACAGGGACACTACTTTAACTAATGTTCAGAAGTTATGTTATTTGAAAAAATATTTAAAGAGAGAAGCTTTAGAATTAATTTCAAGGCTGCCGGTAGTTGATGATTCATATGAAACAGCTCTTGGACTAATAAATGGTAGGTTCAATAACAAAACTATTATTATTAATGCTCATTTAAAACATTTGTTAGAAGTTCCTGCGTTTAGTGTGGGGTCGGCAAAAAATTTAAGAGAATTTATTTCTAAAATTAAGTAGCATGTGGGCTGCCTAAAAAATCTAAAGGAGCCAGTTGATCAATGGAACTCCATACCAGTTTATTTGTTGTCACAGAAACTAGATAATTTTACAACTAGGGCGTATCAATTAGACAGAAATCAAGACGAGTCACCTGATTTGGATTTATTCTTAGGTTATTTGGAAAAACGGGCAATAAGTTTCGAACTTGATGCTACTATACGTAAAATTGAATGGAGATTCCAAAAATGTATAAATATACAGGGTGTTCCATTTAAAATAACAAAGTTGTAGTCAATTCCGGTGAAACCGGAAGTGACAGAAACTTGTTTCCTATGTCAACAAATGCCATTTAAAGAGTATATTAAACATACCCAATTTCATTTAGATATCTTAAAAAATAAAAAAATTATGAGGGTGCCCCAGATTTCGTTGATACCCTGTATACCGGGTGTCAATTTTTTAAATTATATTTGCATATATCAAAATGAAATTTGGTATATGTAATATACTCTTTAAACTGTATTATTTGATGTAGAACAGAAGTTTGTGTCACTTCCGGTTTCGCCGGAAATACCCTCAATTTTGTTATTTTAAATGGAACACCCTGCATATTTATACATTTTTGGAATCTGCATTTAATTCTACGTATCTTAATCAAGTTTGAAATATTTTGATGACAAAGGAAATACCTGCAGAAGAGTTTATTTATTAATCTAGGATGCTATGATCCGCGTAAACTGGAAATCTGGGTGCTCCGACACTCAAAACAAATTGTTTTAGGACAAATTAATTAATTTATTTTGTGCATTTCATTTGTTTCAATTCTTTTGAAACCCAGTGACTAGATTTAAATGTCCAACATACCGTTTTTCTGAATGGAAATTATGTGTGTGTGTTATTCCAAATTAAATTTTCATATTAATCCCACTTTAGGTCATTCTAATACAGCAACGAAAATAGTTAAAATTCGAAGGCAATTTGTCTCGAGTGTTGGGGCACCTTAACTTTCATTTTGTGTAAGATTAATTTTTACAAAAATTTACTTTGTCATCAAAATGTTTCGAACTTGGTACTATCATACGTAAAATTAAATGGAAATTCCAAAAATATATAAATATACGGGGTGTTCCATTTAAAATAGCAAAGTTGATGTTAATTTCGGCTAAACCGGAAGTGACAAAAACTTGTGTTCTGTGTCAAAAAATGCCATTTAAAGAGTGTATTACATATACCAAATTTCATTTTGATATCTTAAAAAATAAAAAGTATATAGGGGTGCCCCAGGTTTCGTTGACACCCTGTATAGTTTGTATTTGTACAAAAAAATAAATAAAATTAATGAAATTTTGTGGCTTAAGGCTGATAACCGGTTTTGTTATATTTAAAAGGTGGCAACCCTACTTCCTGTAAGTGAAAGAATTAAATTGGTCAAAGGGGTTAATGGGTGTGTAATCTGTTTGAATACTCACGATGGGAGTTGCACATATAAAAACTGTGTTTTATGCTCTAAACCGCACAATGGGTTATGCACATTGACGAAATTGAGAATCACGCGCAAATTAATCAGCACGCAACGTTGATGGGTAGTACCGGTTGTGCAACCCAAGTATTGTTTAACGTATACACATCTGACTTCCCAGTCTTCCGAGAAGATTCAATAGCGATGTACGCAGACGATACTGCGGTGATTTCTCAACATCAAGACATTAATATAGCTAGAAACAACCTACAGGAAAAACTTAATATAATTAGTGAATGGTACAGAAAATGGTGTCTTCAACTAAATGCCAGTAAGTGCGAAGCAAAGCTTTTCACGTTAAGGAGACCTAACAACCCACCAAAATTAGAAATTAATCGACAAGAGGTAGAATGGAACCCATCAGATCAGGCAGTAAAATACTTAGGAATTCACATGGACCGGAAACTAACATGGAAGATACATATTAACAAAAAGCTAAACGAGGCTTATGTTCGACTTACTAAATTATATACAATCATTAACCGAAAATCAAGACTTAAGATAAAATGTGGGTGCTTAATATATTCATCGATACTGCGACCAATATTAACATATGGTGGGGTTGTATGGGGTGCAACATCAAAAACTAACTTAAAAAAGTGCAAGTTTTTCAAAACAAAGTTCTGAGAATAATTACTAGTGCTCCGTGGTTTGTGCGAAACTCCCAAATACACGGTGAACTGAACATACCAACAATTCACAGTTTTTTGAAACAGCAGGCGAGGAACTTTCACGACAAACTGGCTCAGTGCCCAGGCGCTACACATTACAGCATTGGCAACAGATACACGCACAAAAGACTAAAGCGTAAATTACCTCAAGATGTGTTACTTTCTTCTCCTGAAACCAGTGATATGAACAATTAATCATTAATAGTTATTATAACAATAATAAGATAGGTTTATTAAAACATGTACCTCTTTTAGATACGGAGGAGCTTTTGTGCCGTCCTCTATGTTTTCAGTTATGACACTATTGTAACTAAGTTATGTATAGCGCATAATCCGCTGAGCTAACTACAAATTCAAAAAAAAAAAAAAAAAAAAAAAAAAAAAAAAAAAAAAAAAAAAAAAAAAAAAAAAAAAAGAAGGAATTTATATCTAAACAATTAGAAGAGAACTATTCTCGAGACGACTACAAGGAGCTGCTTACCCTTGCAGCATTATTGATAGGGTTGAATATCGCAGCTACTCCAATTCGGAAGCCTGGTGCACTTCATAGAGCTCGTTGGATGGCAAAGGCAATTTATTCTATGAAAATCTAACTACTGCTAGAAGGAAACCAAACTGCGTTTCACCTGACAGCTCATGAACTCCAAGGACTTAAACGATACGACCGGTTTGTTGTCTGCGTTTACATTGAGTCTTGGTTTACAAGTAGATCTGCAGCTGACGCACCAATGAACGATATTATGTTAATCCAAAGACTCCAAAATTATGGTGATGAAAAACTGAAAACTGTTGTCTCAAGATGATGCAGCGCCATTCTTGGTGCCTAAGCCCAGAGCTAGCAGCGCTTGTTCTTTTCTCTGAACATCTGTCTCCTGAAGACAAATCACACATTGTGCAACATAATCTCCAATCAGTAGCGGCGTGCACTTGCTAATGTCACTTACTCTTTTACAGTTTGTGATATAAAAATTTCTCGCAGTGTCTTTCAAGTTCTTGGTATAGAAGACAGTTTTCCTAAAGAGCCCGTTGAAACTTGGCCCGACATTCAAGAAAGTTGCAGATTTAGTTAAAAACTTGCCTTATGTGAACGACTGCGCTGAACGTGGTGTTGCTTTGATGCAGACATTCAATGAGACCACGAAGGATGAAGTGCAGAAGCAGTACTTACTACAAATTGTTGAGAAACATCGGAAAGACTAAAACTAAGTACAATCGCGAGGCCTAGCAAGCATGTAGTTTTATAGTTAAATACTCGTTTTGTATTATTTACTACTGTAGTGATAATGTTAAGTTAAAATAAAAATTTTCATTAATCTAAGCAGTATTTTTTGATAGGCTTTAAACAATTTTATTTTAAGGTCTTTTCTAGGCCACAAAACATATTTTTAGCATTTAACAAGGTCGCTACTTTCATCCAAGTAGTGTGCAATTTAAAGGGGCTTGGGGGACCCCTAAATATTATTGAATTGAGTTAAAACTTTACAAGTATTACTAAGTTACTGTAGTGAATCATATAAGAAGGTGAGAGTTATCATTTTCAAACTTTCATTTTTATGGGACACCCTACTATGCATGGTAATTTTCTGTCAAATGATCCCGAAATCTTTAAGAAACTTGCAGATAGAACCTTTTCCAAATTACGTGTACCAGTTCCTTAAGAAGTAATTTTATGTTTAAGTCGAACAAGAACAGAGATTAAACATAAGATTAAAAGATATAAACAAAAAAATTAGGTTCGAAAACTGCCAAAGAACATTAAAGGCCAAAATGAAAAAAATCACCAACTCTAAATAGTCAATGCAAGTAGGTGGTTAGTTACAGACTCTTCATAAATTGTATTAAATTATTTTATGTTCAGCTGTCTCATAATGACTAGATTATTGTACTGTTTAGAGGCCATAATTATATCATTTATCGGACTAGCACCATAATGATAAAGTAAAACGGCCGGTGCTAAGTAGAACGGCCGTTGATTGGTTGCTGATAAAGTAAAACGGCCGGTGCTAAGTAGAACGACCGTTGATTGGTTGCTTCTGTTTGTTAAACAACCTGGTAACTAGGTGATTATTCAATACAGCACCCTGCAAGAGGCTAGAGCTATAAAACACATTTTAACCTCAAATTAATTTAAAAGTAAATTTTTTGATATGCAGCTGAACATAAAGCTTTGTATGTAATTCGTACATAATTAGGCTTTATGGACTTGCCAAATTTATTGGCCTCGCTCACTTCGTTTACTCGTTACATAAATAGCTATTGTATTATTAAAGATTACGTTCGTTTTTGATGGTGGTTTGTATTTAGTTTTTATTTTTTGCTGTGGAATAAGGTAACAATCATAGTATCAGCAGTACTTCGTCCTCAGCTCGCATCTCGCAGGTGACGTCAGAAGTGTGAGAGGGATGGAAAACCGCCTGCGCCCTGACATAGCATTATGAGTGTATCGTGGCTATGAACTTCAAAGGCAGGTTTTTATCATTTTTCTATTATATTTAAAGATAAATTATTACTCATAATATCAATGTATCAAACCACTGGCTTCTTTTATTTGATGTTATATTACGTTATACCCTAGATTAAGTGGTACTGCATGCGCACGTTTTTTTTCCTGATTTGGATTTTTTCCTTGGATTGTTGTTTTACCAGGTATGAGATATACAGGACGATTTATTAATCATCACTTTTTTTTGTTCTAGCCTTCCAGAAGACGATTTACACGATTTGGTGATAGAATCGGACAGATCTAATCGCAGTGTACCAACTCTCACCGGAAATCGTGTCGTTGATATAAACTTTTTCTTGATGGAAACGAAAAAAATTGCTTATCATGACAACAAATGCACTATGGGAAAAATAAAAGTTGGCAAAGTGTGGGAGTCACAACTTCATTTGCAAATGTGTAAAGCAGCAGAAGAAGAACGCGAGCTCGCAATTGAAAAGGGTGATGTCGAAAATGGAACACCTTATACAGGGTGATTTGTGAGGAACCCCCCATATTTGGATAATGTGTTCAGGGAACTAAAAGAAACAAAAAAAGTATAATAAACATATGGTCAAATTTCAACCGTTACTGAGATATTGTGAAAATAGTTTTTAATCAGGTGAATTTATTGCAATGCACTAAGAAGGAAAACTGCTTATTTCGTAACATAAAATACAAACTAATTAATTAAATTCTCAAAAATACAGCCGTTCATCTCGATGCATGCGTCAGCTCATTTGTGAATTGCACGGGTAGCTCGTTGAAGCCCACGGTGATTATCTCTGATGAGTGCTGCGCAGTTAGTTATTCTAGTGTTCACTTTTGTTTAATAAACTAATGATTTCAACCATCCCCAAAGGTAATAATCTAGAGGAGTGAGGTCTGGTGACCTTGGTGGCCAATTCTGAAAACTCCCACAGCCAATCCAGTGTTGAGGGAAGCGATTATTAAGGCCACCTGATTAAAAACTATTTTCACAATATCTCAGTAACGGTTGAAATTTGACCATATGTTTATTATACTTTTTTTGTTCCTTTTAGTTCCCTGAACACATTATCCAAATATGGGGGGTTCCTCACAAATCACCCTGTATAGGTAAGTGTAGTGGTCGATGGAAGATGAGCGAAGCGTTCGTATGGACATAGTTACTCGGCGCTTTCAGGAGTAGCACGCATTATAGGTCTGCAGACAAAAAAATTATTATTTATAGGTATAAGAAATAAATTTTGCTGTATCTACGCTGCTGCTGAAAACAAGAAAATGGAATCCCGGCCTCTTTGCTTTATAAATTATAGCGGCTCCTCCAGCAGCAAAGAGCAATAATTGTTCAAGGTTTCAATGAAAGTGAAAAGCAGTACGATCTTCGATATAAATATGTAATTGGTGACGGTGGTTCTAGTGTGTACACCAGGAGTTTAGAAAACGTTAGCTATGGTAGATACGTTCTGAAACTGGAATGTGCTAATCATGTAACTCGAGCGTTTACATCTCATTTGTACAAACTTGTAGCAAATACAAAATATGCAACATCAGTGCGCGGTGTTATTAAATCAAAGTTAGCAATACTTACTGAAGCAGTACGATCGGCTATATCTAAATCTGAACAATCTTCTACAAATGAACTATGCAACGAATTAAAAAATATACCCCATCACGTGTTTGGAGACCACTCAAACTGTAGCGAAAAATACCGAAGAAAAATTAGCGACGAGGAAAATTTCATTCCCCTTTAAGTACCAGCCCAGTATTGGAAGAAATACACAAAATTGCAGATTTTGTTGTAAGAAAGGCAAACCGTTTAACCAAAAATGTTACAACAAATTATGCAAAACGGTTCATGTCACTGGTTGCAAGGCGGAAACCAAGTTAATTACATTCCGCGAGGATCTTTCCAACGACGGTGTTATGGAGCTGCTTTATCTTATAATTCAGGGCCATCTTGGCATACGCACTGTTTATTAAAAATCCACAGTTTGATCATTTCTGCCGTTTAAGACAAAAAAGTGCGAATTCGCACGTTCTGCACAAAAGAAAACATATGTAAGGAAGGTGACAAAGGATAATGACACTAAAGACTATGTTCCTGAAGCAGATATACCAGATATTACGGAAAACGTACTAGAATCTGATAAATTAAAAATTTTAGATTACTTGAAAAGTGAAGATGCGAATACCATTGAAAAACTTATATTAGGATAACACGAGAACGTAAAGTGGCATGAGGCTCGACGGAATCGACTTACGGCATCATGTTTTTGTCGAATTTGTTTACAGCGACCTACTACACCTTCCCATGCACTGGTGAAAACATTATTATATAGTTCACGGCATTTAACATCTCGGGCAATAGTCTATGGCCGCATTAATGAAAAAAAGGCTATACATTATTTATACGAAGAAAAAATTAATGCAAAACTTGTGTCGTGTGGTTTGTTTATTTCAAATGATTTTCCATATTTAGGTGCATTATCTGATGGACTAGTTGATCAAAATCGGCTGGTAGGAGTCAAGTGCTTGTACTCAATTCGAGATAAACAAATTAATGCAATCATAAATTATGCATTAAAATGGAAAATGGCCAATTATGCCTAAAGACAAATCATGTGTATTACTTTCAAAGACAAGGCCAACTCAATATTTTAGAAAGAAAATACTGTGACTTAGCTGTGTACACCGACGTTGATTTCCAGATCATCCGAGTATTGAGGAAAAAGAGTTTTGGAAAAATAAAATGGTACCAAAGTTATCAGACTTTTATATGAACTGTCTTCTACTCGAATTAGCTGACCCTAGAATTCCTAGAGGTACGAAAGCGCGAGATTCAATTTCTATTATAAACGCACGAAAAAGTAAAACGAAGAGGTAGAATTTTTCATTTCTACATTTATGTATGTATTATATAATTATAGTATTTATGTTGCTTTTTAATGAATAAAAATATATTTTTAAACGAAATTGTTTCTTGCTGTAGCATAAATCCAATTTTACTTCTAACAAACTTAAGCAAATGTAAACATTAACAAAACGTCATCCGGATTGGGACCGTCTCATGTTCGAGACAGAAAGACTCAACGTTTCGCCCACTTTTTTAAGGGGCTTCTTCAGGAGGAAAAGGGAAGTACTAAAAGAGCACGGTAACTCAACGTGTCAACCACGCCAGAGGCGAAACTCTTTTAGCAAGAGGCAGAAGGGTAACGGTAACTCAACTTGTCAACCAAGCCAGAGGCGAAACCCTTCTGAAGAAAAACAGAAAAGGCAGCGACTTTATACCGGCTGTATCCGGCCAAGCGTATCTGACTGTGACGACGATTGGTCACGGGTGGAGGGGGCGGAACCAGTAATGATAGCGGACTTCCAAATATCGGATAGATAATAACCAGTGTCACGATTCAAGTTATTAGGGGTCTTGAAGATTTCAATGGCCTCGCGGATTTTCCTGTTGAAAAAATAAGGGGCATTGGCAATGATCGAAGATTTTTCAAACAATGTTTTATGACCAGTATCGTGATGATGTTCATCAACGGCTGAATGTGAAAAAGACCTGATTTCAAGCAACGTTTGTGTTCACAGATACGTGTGCGTACTGAGCGACCAGTTTCTCCAATGTACACTAAACCACAAGAACGGGGGATGCTATAGATCCCTCTTGATGACAAGGGTTGAGGATTATCTTTTACTGAAGGGAGTATCTGTGACACTTTTGGAGGGGGTTTGAAGATGGTTTTGATGTTATGTTTTTTGAGAACCCTACCTATGCGATCCGTAACTTGGCCAATGTAGGGTAAGAAAGCAGTAGCCTGAGATGTACAGGTATTTTGAAGATTTTTAGGGTTTTCGGGGAGTAGTTGTTTTTGGATGACCTTTCTAACATCGACATGAAGACTGTCGGGTTGGGACACTGTGATAGCACGATGAACGAGGAGAGCTTTTGTGCCGGATGATGATGTGAGTTGGGGTGAAGATACCTATCCGTGTGTGTGGGTTTGCGATAAGCAGAGTGTGCAAGATGACCACTCGGTTTACGGGTAACCAGGACGTCGATAAAAGGGAGAAAACCATTCGATTCTATTTCCATTGTAAACTTGACATCAGGGTGCTGACTATTAAGATGTTCTAGGAAGGAAGCAAGGTTATGTCTTCCATGGGGCCTGAGAATTAAAGTGTCATCTACATAACGGAACCAGACCTTGGGTTTTAAGTCAAAGGATTCCAGGGCTATTGTTTCAAAAGATTCCATAAAGATGTTTGCAACCACCGGATAAAGGGGAGAACCCATAGCAGCGCCTGTTACTTGCTTATAGAATCGGTTGTTAAACAGAAAATATGTGGAGGAAAGGCACTTTTCAACAAAGTCAAGTTACTTCGTGTTAATAACAATCGATGGAGTAACCAGAATTTTTAAAAATTTTTTAAACAAGCATACTTTTGACAGTATTTTTGACTATACTTACTTACTATTATATACAATTAACAATTATATACAATTTATTTATACACCACATATTATGGGTAAGTGTTTTTTTAATCGATATTATTACTTTAAAAACTAACGTACTCATGCAGCAATGCCGTAAAAGTCTAATAAATTTTTGTTTACTGGCGTTTTAACACAAAATAAACGGATGCGTGTGGCTTTTGTAAATTTTTTTGAGCTATCAGCCGCTATTTTTTTCAAATTTCTAAATGTGTTTGAAGTTTTCCTTCGTTACTTTGCTGTGATCTGCTTTCTAGAAATGTAAGTTAATTTCAAAGCTTGGGTGTGCTTGTTTACTTTTACATAAAGACTTAAATCTTGGATGAATATTTGATACTGCAGGCCGTAGAGCTTTTTCAACGTTTTGCAGAGTTGACCGACTTTTTGACTTTATATACATTAATACTGAAAATACCGCTTCACATAAATACGTAGTACAAAATGGTAGAATTATGTTTAGGGCCATTTCAGAAAGTAATGGAAATTCTGTCCTAATTCCCAGCCAAAATTCAGTTGACGATTTTTTGGAAAACTCAAGTTTTAAACCTGTGTCGCTCGATAACTCGGCAAATTCTTCTTGAGCGTTTAATGGTCAATGACTGACATTAATCATTTCAATTGAATATGGTCTATGAACCCAATTTTCTTTTTCAACAGCAAAATGTGAAGGAAAGTATTTTTGAAATTGTGTTTCCAGACACTTGAAATGATCAATTATAACTTTTAGGATCAAATCTTTGGTGGACCGGTACTGTTACTTTTTTCTAATTTTTTGATAAAAATTTAGTAAACAAGGAAGCCCGCCGAGCTTATAAAAGCTTTTGTTGTGCTAGTTTTACGGGCTGACCAACCCGCTGACAGTGTTGGGTCAGTACCTGCTCTTATTAGGTACCTATACTGGGTGTTTGACTTAAGAAGGCAATGACTAAAAATATAAATGTTGATGGTGCAGAAGCCTCCAATGTGGAAATAATGGGAAGCACTTCGGCTACATCAAAAATAGGACCAACCAAGAAGCCCAAAAAACGGCCTGTATCAATCAAAATGAAAGAAAACGCTCAAATAATCAAACATGTATTACAAGATAATAAACAGGACTGCAAAAATATCATTACTACAGCGAATATGAATGAAGAATCAACTTTAGTTTGTAAAGTTCAGACTCCAGAAAATAAATACATACCTGTTGCTGATCGATTAAAACAGTTGTTGTCACAAAAAACGAACTTGACAAAATAATTATCAAACTGCAAAAACAAGCAGAAGAAGAGATTCCAGCTGTTTCATGCAATATACAAACGAGTATACCTAAAGATACAGAACTACCAAATTGTGAAACTCATAAGAAACAGAGGAAAATAGGTGCAAGTAATACTGTTAATAGATTAGTACCGCAAAAGAAAATTAGATCATACTGCAATGGAACGGCAATTCGAGAAAAGAAAAGGGGAAAACCAAGAAAGACTAAAAAAGGTACGAACTGCGCTAATTCCGAAAGATAAAAAACAAAAGATAGAGTGAGAAAGTATAGAACTCAGTTGTCTGCAGAAAAACGCGAAGAAATAAAACGACAAGATAGAGAAAGGTATAAACTAAAAAAAGATAAAGGGATTGTCAAACTCGTTAAGGACTGCAATGAAAGGGAAAAAAGACTTAAAAGGAGGGCATGGAAAAATGACTATAAAAAATACAGAGAACGACAAATAATAAAAACAAACAGCTTCCTTTTTGAATGGAAATACTCCTCCGGAATCAGATAAAGAAAAAACTACGGAGGTATTACCATTACCTACGCCAAATAGGCGAGAAAGAGTTCGCAAGAGAATTAAGAGTAATCGAGTGAAATCTTATAAAAAGTTGAAAAAGCAGAAGAACAAATTAAGAACCTAAAATCAAAAGTAGAAAAATAGAGAAAGCGACTATACAGAATTGCTACACCAACCATTTCTAAATCGAATCTTTCCCCGAATACTAAAATAAAAAATATGACGAAAGCTTTCCAAATATTCCAGCAAATGTTAGAAAGCGTCTTCTCTTTGACGAAGTTCGTAGAGAAGAACTTGCTAGAAATGCGCGATCCGCAGTTACGGACAAAGAGAAGCAAGTGGTAAATAAGGTGGTTAGTGGCAGTCTTCTGCGGAAATATAAATTAGTGGGAGATCCTAAGGAAATTATCTCGTATAAGATGCACAAGGAACAATTTCATAATCTATCTTAACGCAGTATGATAGAAAACAACGTCGTTCTGAGGTGACAACAAGCACAAATTAAGAATAGTCATTTTTAGAGTTCGATGAAAATTCAATGATGTGTCCAGGAAAAAAAGACTGCGTTAAACAAATAAAATACAGAAGTAGAAGCGAATTTTACTAGATTCAATGAAAAATTTGTATCACAAATTTATTAAAGATACGACGTTTTACCGCCTTAAACCATTGTACATAGTGTCTCCGAACATGCGTGACAGAGAAACAAGCTCTTGTATCAAACATACTAACAATGCACTAATCGTGCAAAAATTATTCGCTCTACAAATTATACCTCATATTAAAGTCGAAAATATAATAACCGAATTAGTTTGCAGTATGGATAGCAAAGCATGTATGTTTAAACAATGTCCTGCATGCAAGGACATGCGGTACCTTCTCACACCAGACCAATCAATTCCCAAAAATTTGTATTTCACAGTGGCAAGCTATTGTTGAAGAGAAGAGTATCAAAGGTAAATCAAAGAAAATGAGGAAAACCGTTAAAAGGAAAATTAGAGCTGGTATAAAGGAAATTTTTAATATACTGAATAACCAACTAATTAATTTTCAAAATCAAGTCTTTGTTATGCACCATCAGATGGCACAGTTGAAAAATAAAAACAAGGTAATTGGCAACGACGAAATAATACTTCAAAATAGATTTTGCAGAGAATTATATTACTAAATACAGTACCGAGATCCAGTCAATGCATTTCGGTGCATAAAAAAACAGCTTTCTCTGCATACTGGGGTATACTATGTAAGTGGAAAGCCTAAAGCTCATTGTTTTTGTTCAGTTAGTGAACAGTTGAACCACCAAGCCCACACAATCAGGGCCCACATGAATAAAATTTTCCTGCAGCTGGCTGCGGAATATCCACGTGTTAAAACAATCAACATTTTCTCAGATGGTCCAACTGCTCAACACAGAAATCGTTCAAACATTTATTACTTTTTGAAAAAGTTACCAACGATATTCAAAAACATCGAAAATTTATCCTGGAATTACAGAGCAAGTGGGCACGGAAAGGGGCCAATGGATGGGGTCGGAGGTATTTTGAAGCGATCTGCGGATCGACTTGTCCTTCTTGGACAAGATATTCCATCAGCTTCTGCATTTGTACAAAAAATTAAAAATACTTTGTCTGTATACATTTGGGAGGTATCGAGAAAGAAATACTTCAAAATAAAAAATTGTTGCCAGCTCGAATATCGCCAATTCCCCAAATAATGAGTGTTCACCAAATAACGTGGTCACGAAAGAACCCTACTTTCATTAACCTAAGAGAACTAAGCTGTTTTGATTGCGAATATGGTTCCAAATGCATACATTATGACATTATGAAAATAAATACAATTAAGTTCATGGCTTTGACAGAATGTATCCTTTTTAGTGATTTTTCTTTAACTATCTTATATTTTAAATATGTAGTTTTAACGGATTCATGCTTAATTTATTGGTACGGACAAAACGGAGGATAAAATAACCAAGAAGGCCATTATTTTGTCAGATGTTCTTATACCAGCTAATGACGAATACAACGACTAGTTAATCCAAAATTATGCTGGAATTAATAATCTATGTTTTATTTGCACTTATTCATTGACAAATGGAAACGCAGGTATTAAATAATGTAGCAGTTGCAAACGGACATATCATATCATTTGCATTAAAAGACTCGTTGGAGACTTGAGCGACCATGTTCTTAATGACTATAATTGTAAAGTGTGTTCCAAACAATTATTAAAATAAATTTTAAATACCTAGATCCATATTTCTTTCATATAATATATTTAATTAACTAACAAATCAGTTCTGTAACAAATTGATCAGCTCCGTAAGACTAAATAAATATTTCTAGAAATCTATTAAGAGCACTAAGTACCCTAGTTTTAGGAAGTTTGCACTTAACTGGGTTAATTTTCAATATTTTTCGATTATTTATTTTGTAATTACATATTTATTAAAGGTGTCCTCAATGGCGCTTGCTAAAAAAATAAGTTCTGCGACTGTTTTTAATATTTTTAAAATACTGATAAAGTTTATTTAAACCTGTCTTTTATAGTCATTAATTAAACAGGGTGTCGCCCTAAAGCGGGGCACATTCGGGAATATTTTTTTTAAATGAAACACCCTGTATATTTTCTGTTTTTTCTAATCTGCTTTAAATTGTCTTTTCAATGATCCCTGGGTTTTTGTTTTTGGACGACGCATTGTTGAGTTATTAACGAAAATTAAAAAACAATGGTCGCGACAAGGTTTACAATACTAATTCCATGCGACAGTATTACGATTAGCTAAGACAAAATTATTTGGTAAGTATGCAGCCAAGGGATGTGGTGAACCTACAAAATAATCAAACAATAATTTTATTATACAGGGTATTTGTTACGATGCAGTCAATTTGGCGATTGTCAAAGAGCGTTTACTGAATTTTTTCAAATGGAACACCCTGTATATTATTAAATTTTTGGAATGACGCGTTAATTGCACTTAATTTTTGTTAATAATGTCCTATACCCAAACCCAATAATTTCAGAGATATTTTTACTTTTTCATTACAAACCGCTAAATTATTTGTTTTCGATTCGATCCAATGTACTGGGCAAACGCTTTGACAAACAAAAACAAATAAAGACAAAAAGTATCAAACTGTAATTTCGTTAGAGGTAATATTTACAATAAATTCTCAAAGTGACCTAAATTTTGATTAGAACACATTTGCAACCTTTACAGAAAGGACCTATTTACGTCTTGTAACATCTCAATGGAAACTGTGTCAAAATCATGTATTATACGTTGCCTCATATCGGCTGCTATAGTTGGAGGTGTCTGGTACACAATATTTTTTATGTGCCCCCATAGAAAAAAATCAAGTTTCGTTAAATCTGGCGATCTAGGTGGCCAACTAATGGGACCACCGCGGCCGATCCATCGACCTTCGAATTCTTGATTCAAATATCGTCGGACATCTAGTGCAAAATGTGTTGGAGTACCGTCGTGTTGGAGCCACATATTTTCCCTTAGAACTGGAGGAACGTTTTGCAGAAGCTGAGCCAAGTCAAGAATTGCAAGAAATTCAAATATTGTGCACCATTTAGATGTCCATGCAAGAAATGTGGTCCAATTATAAAGTTGACCATAATACCACCCCAAACATTTACAGTCCATTGTCTCTACTTATCAACCGCTCTTGCTATTCCTGGGTTTTCTGTTGCATAATTATCAAGATTATGACGGTTTAGGCTACCACTCTGAGTAAAGGTCGATTCGTCAGTAAATAATACTTTTTGGAAGAAGTTAGGTGTTATCCTTTCAATTTCTGATCCCCATTCGCAAAATGTCCTTCTAGTCTCTAAATCAGGCCCCAACAGTTCTTGATGAAAGGATATACTGTAGTCATGATATTTATTATTTTTTTAAATCTTGCTAACAGTAGATCGTGGTACATTAGTTTCTGTTGATATTTTGGTCGAACTAGTAGAGGGCTCCTCAATTACTGATAACGAGACTTTCAATTTATCTTCGTCACGTGTCCTCTTTCTCCGTTCACACTTTTCATAACTCACATTTCCTGCTCTAATGATCTTTCCTCAAGTCTTTCCAAACTTGTAACTGAAGGTTGTCTTCTGTCAGGATATCTTTGCGCATAAATTCGCTGAGTTAATACACAATTTTGTTGGACAGATCCCATAATGAAAATCATATCAACGAGTTCGTTTCTTTCAAATTGCATATTGACTTAACTAAAAACCGTAATAATAATATGTGACAAACAACAAATGTGCAAGAAAACTACGTACCCACTAATCCAATCAATAAATAATACAATGACAATATTAAAGGCAGAAACTTAAGAAATCACTAATACAACACCTAATTAGCAACAATAATTAAGATTTTAACATTTGACACTTTTTGTCTTTATTTGTTTTAGGCCGTGTTTATGTTGGAGCTGCGATAAAAGCTATAAGAGCGACGATAAAAGCAGCGATAAGAGCTATTCAAAAGTATCCTACTTCGATGCGTTTATGTTGGAGCTGTGATACTAGTTAAGTTAAAAGCAGTTGATAGAAGTGTCGCGTTTAAAATGAGTGATTCTGAAGAAGAATTTTTATTATTATCTTCAAATTCTGCAAAATGGTATATTGAAAACCACGTGCGTAAGAAACGTAAATACTGTGCACATCCTATCAACACATTTCGGTTTAAATTTGGAGAATTTCATCATTTATATAATAGTCGTGGGGCATAACACATCCCGTGGGAAATTTGATGATGAAATTGTGGGACCGATTTTAATGCATTCCTTATGCCCTCCGTAATCATACCTTACCAGGTGCTTTGCTTGAATTTGTGGCAGACGACCTATATGACGTCATATACCCAAGATGGCGACCACACCTAACATCATCGGAAGTTCTCGATTATAACTATAAATATTGATAGGGCCATCCTATCAATATTTTGTACTGAATCTTTTTTGTCCTAAATAAAATTTTAAACAAAAAAGGTTATACACGTTTTTGTGATATAACCTACCGGTTATCAGTTATAGCCAGTTAAAAAGTGTATTAGCCAATTTTTAATTTTTAATTTTTGGTTTTAAAGGATTTTTAGATTTTTAGGTTGAAAAATAACAACTAGGTAAGAAATTAATATTTATTTCGATATTTTTATTGAAGTAATTGTAATGTTCTATTGAACGTAAAATGTTTTCAGCTTAATAATCTTCATCTGAAAGGTCATCGATATCAAAATGTTGGCCATGATTTTCGCATAAGTTTTCATTGCCTCCACACATACAAAGCTCAGTGCATAAAATGTTTTGGAATTTACATTTACAGGATACAGCATATTTCCCTTTTACACATGAACACCGAACTAATTTTAAAATGGTTTCAGGTGCACAAGGAAGCGTACACAAAACAGGAACATAGTAATTATTTTGCATTTCCCATCCATAAGCAGAAGGTGTTGGTAGATTAGGGTGCTGCTGGTCAGCAAGACGCCATTCCATAACCTGGTAATGTGCTCTACGAATAAAAGGAGAGTGTGACGCTTTTGTAGGAGGCAGATTTTCACTTTGCGTCTCGTGCTTGGAGAACATCCACCAACGAAGCTCCCCAATGTCTGAAATCTTCGTCCCTGGTATATATACCTTACAAATAAATTTTTCAATGAAAGTGTCAGCTTCATCCCCGAATTCTTCAATGGATCCAAGTTTCCCAAGAGCATCAAAAATGTCATTATCTGCAGTCTTATAAACCTTCCAAAACGATAGTTTTCCCTTCTTTGCAAGTGAACCTGTGACATCACATCCTGACAGAGCATGCAGACCTAGTAATCCTTTTATCTTTTCTGGTCCTATTGCGGCGCAAATTCTGCCAACGTCAAGCATTCTTCGATTATTTCCTACACCAGTGACAAACATGCTTGGGCATGTAAAAGATTTTGACCACCACAATGCTAGTAGAAATACGTCTGTATCAGGCGAATATATATGAATTGCAGTAGCTCCTTTTCGGGAGGCAAAAAGGCAGTGCAGTATTATTTTAACGTCAGCTTCTTCATGACTACTTTCAAGTTCACTTACGTCACTTCCGAAAGACGATTTGGCCTCCAGCTTACGATTAGGCTTCTCTCAATATTGCGTGCGTACAACTTAGCTTTTTCTGCAAGATACGCTGTTAGCTTATCCTTTGTTTTTATATGAGAAAGGAGGGATTTCATCTGTATATTTGCAATGTTTGTGGAGTCGGTTATTTTGTACTCAATGGATGTTACTGTAGATGTCCTTTTATGTCGCATCGCAGATTTAAGAGAATTTTCAAGATATGTGTCAAACACCAAGTGAGTTTCGTCATATTTTAAAAGAGTTCCCTTTATTTTATTGTTAAACTCCAAAGCTAGATCACTGCATGTTTTAACCTGCACTGATTTTTTCAACGATTGCAGCTCTGCCATTCCATCAAGAACAGCGACACAGTGGGATTTTGCATTCAGATGCTTTGTTATATTTGAGTCCACCAAAGGTGTAGTCAAAGAAGTTTGTACAGTATTATCAATTTTTGCAGGGTGTTGCTTTTCTAAGATCTTCATAGGTTTAGATTTATTTGTAGACAACTTCATTGATCCATCCAGATAACATGGAGAACGGAACTGCCGAGAATTCATAATTACTTAATGATGTTTTTAGGTCAATATCAGTACGGCTTCTCGATATGACTAGCAAGCGTGTGAATAATGATCGATCAGCTTTTAATTGTACTACAGTGTCAGCTAACTTAATTCTAACAGTCTTGCGTGCAGCTTTACATAAATTAAGTTTTATCTTCTTCATTGGGTCCCAGAAATTCGTACTGTCAGTTTCAATTCGGTTTTTTTTTAAAGCGGTGTACATTTCACAACCCTTTTCTAAAATGCTTAATGTATCCGTTTGTATGGTTTCACGAAATACAGACTTTGTTGTTGTGTTGATCAATTCACTGCCTTCATATGTTATAGGGTTGGTCGATGTTCTGATAGTGTTATAGATACACTGCACATCTTCATGTTGTCGCTTTCCTCTGGATCCTGTCAAATGGTGATGCTTTGTTTTTACTTCTTCTGCAATTCCAATCATTGCTTTGGTTTCTGCAGAAAGTCTTGCCAGCTCAGGAGAGGTCAAAAAGAATCGTGTTAAAGTATTTTTCTTTTGTGTTTACAAGTCCTCCGAGTATACTTTCATTCTCCTGTTTTCGTGTTCTAATGCTTCATCTGAGCCCAAAGCACAAAAAGGGACTGAAGACTTATTAACAACCCAATTACCTTTCATGAATTCGCTCCACAGATCTGGACGTTTGTCTTTAAGACATTTCATGTCAGCTAGGTACCATGATATCATACTTGCATAGTTCATTAAATCCATAACAAAACATTTAAAACACGACGGAAATAGCAACAATAATGGTCTATATTATGCCAATGGCAGAAAACTTGAATAAACCTTTTCGTAAGCAGCTTTGCACATGCTCAAGACCAACATAGTATTTGACCAACAAAAAAAATTTGAATAACACTCTTGAGAAAACGCTTAAAGTATCTCGCCGTAAAGTGCGCCCGCTGTCTGCAATAATTAACTTTACGCCCTTCTTCGCGGGCGTACTTTACGCACGGGAGTGTAAAAAACTATATACGCGCCCATAAGAACTGTGTGCATTCTGATTTAATTTTAGTGCGCGTAAAGCGGCAAATTCTTTAATCTTTTTATCCGAAACAAAAAAAATTTGAAATGATGCGACTGATAACAAAATTAAAAGTGTTTTTATACAATACACCTAAACGGTAAAAGATATAGATAAATTCCTAAGGACCTTTTTTATAGAGAATTTCCTTGTAAATAAAAAACGTTCAGTACAAAATATTGATAGGATGGCCCTATCAAGAGTTATAATCGAGAACTTCCGATGATATCCGGTGTGGCCGCCATCTTGGGTATATGACGTCATATAGGTCGTCTGCCACAAATTCAAGCAAAGCACCTGGTAAGGTATGAGTACGGAGGGCATAAGGAATGTATTAAAATTGGTCCCATAATTTCATCATGAAATTTCCCACGGAGTGTATATTTCATTAAGTATGCCCCCCGACTATAATGACTTGAGAAAGTATCCCGTAAAATTTTTTGAGTACATGCGCATGACGCCGGAAACTTTCGATTATGTTTTATCCAATATATCTGGAGCAATTGAAAAAACTTGGTGCAACTGTCACGCTAGACCTCTTCTTCCCGAAGAACGATTAATGATTACAATAAGGTAAGTAAAATTATGATTAATAAATTTATTTTTTCATAACATACAAATTGTTCAGAGACAAACAACATAGATTTTGTTATTAAATGAAATATATATAAACTCAAATTTACCATCCGTACATAACAAAAATAGTATTCCAGTATCAAAATATAATCAATTCTCTTTTTTATTAAAGAATATTTAATCTAGATTAATGGTAGGAATGAAAAGATTCCACCTGATCTGAAGGGGAATTATTTTATAAATCAGTATAAGTACTGTAGTACCTTCTTGCGGAAGTTTCATTTATACTACTGCCAGCAGAATGGATGATCGCAGTACTACCAGCAGTAAACGTAGAAAGAATATTCGTAGCTGGATTACCTGGTTTTACAAATTCTTGTGTAACTCGTAATATTTCCATACGATACGACATTTTATCATATGCTGATAATTTTTTTACATGTGGCAATAGGCTTTTAAAGAAAGCTAAATCTTCATCTTCTTCTGCCTCTGTCCTTTTCGTTCTTCTTTCTTCTAAATATTGAATTTTTCTCTTTTCAATGTCCAATAATGCGAACCCTACGTTGTCACTCGAGGAGCGCTTCTTCTTGATACTAGTGCCGCGATTTTCGGATGCAGAGGACGGACGAGAGGTAGATGGTGTAGAACGAGGTGTAGACGCTTCTACAATCTGTTCCTCCGATGATGTGGTATCTTGTTTCAATGGCTCCCCTGTAGACTCGCTCTCCTGTGTGTCTATAATGCTTTCGTCATCAGGAATTTTTTCAGACGAACATCTTCATCAATAATGAAATTTCCACCATGAACTCTAGGGGTAAACTGATCTTTAAGAAAAAGAAGACTTTGGAAATGTGTCCACTGTCCTTTATACCCAGTAGTATAAACGGGTGCAGGTTCCCCTGACTTCGGTTTGGGGATAGACGCGAGAGTAGTCCTGAACTTATCCCTCAACGCCTTCCATTTGTTTCGTGCCGTAACTCCTAGAAGAGAAATAGAATTAAGTTGCCTATATTCTGATAGATTGTGAACCGTGATTAATGCTATTTTTTTTCTTTTATTGCAGGTACTTGTCAACGGGACAATCATTCAGAAGTTTAGCGTTTTCTTTCCGAACAGGAGTAACAACGATTTCCAAAATTGTAAGAGAGACAATAAAGGTAATATGGTCAGTACTTCAACCACTTCACACGAAAGTTCCAACAAAAGAGGATTTTAAGAATATTGCAAATGAGTATTATAACATATGGAATTTTCCGAATTGTGTAGGTTCGATTGATGGGAAGCATATTAGAGTCATATGCCCTTCACATTCAGGTTCTATGTTTTACAACTACAAGCAATTTTTTTCCATTGTCCTCCAGGGTTTGGTGGATGCTAATTATAAGTTCATTAACATCGATGTAGGGGCTTACGGAAAACAGAGCGATGGTGGAACATTTAGATCTTCCGCCCTGTTTTTATATTTATCAGAGGAGCGTCTCGATATTCCAGATGATTCTACTTTACCCAATTCCGAGATTACTGTACCGTTTGTATTTATAGGAGATGAGGCTTATCCGCTCTTAACAAACTTACTGAAACCTTACAGCAGACAGCAGTTAGAAGCAGACAAAGAGTGTTTCAATGCCAGATTATCTAGAGCACGAAGAACTGTTGAATGTGCCTTTGGAATTATTAACTCGAAATGGAGAATTTTGAGCAAACCAATAGAAACTCATGTAGATGTTGCCGACGATATTGTTAAAGCTATTTGTGTCTTGCATAATTCCATCATTGACAGAGAAGGCGTTGAACATCATCTAGGGGAGTCATCTTATATTCAACAACCATTCAATGTGAGGCCTGATATTGGTAGACCAACTAATGCTGCACAAAATGCCCGGGATATATTTAAAACTTACCTTTGTCACAATCCTATTGTCAAATAGATGCTAATAAATGAATAAATTAAGTTTTTTATGAATTACTCCTATTAATTATGAATCTCAACGAAGTAAACTTGTATAATGTTTACAATATTTTAGGTGCCCGAATTTTTTTGCTGGTGAGTGTATAATAAATCGACATTTCTACTTACGTGTTGTGTTCAATACTGTAGCCACTTCATCCCACAATTTGTCCAGGACAAACCTATTGTGGTGATTTTTGTCTCTGTGGTCCCACAAAGGTGCTCTGAGAAACACTTCGTTAATTAATTTTTCAATATCCATCTTCTTATAACTATATGCACAATAAAAATAAATTGTGAAGGCACTCGTTCACTTTTAAATATACGCTCTCCCGTGCTGTATAGTCGATAAGAGCAAAGAAATATCCAGGTGTGCTTCTCGCCGCTCTTATCGCTGGTCGGCAAGAAAGCGCCGATCTACTCGCCGCTTCAACATAAACACCTGCATACAAACACCTGCAGTGTATTTCGTTGCTTCGCTAGTATCGTTGCTTTTATCGTTTATCACAGCTCCAACATAAACACGGCCTTAGTTTGTTAAAGCGTTTGCCCAGTACACTAGATCGAATCAAAAACAAATAATTTAGCGGTTTGTAATGAAAAAGTAAAAATATCTCTGAAATTATTGGGTTTGGATATAGGACATTATTAACAAAAATTAAGCGCAATTAACGCGTCATTCAAAAAATTTAATAATATACAGGGTGTTCCATTTGAAAAAATTCAGTAAAAGCTCTTTGACAATCGCCAAATTGACTGCATCGTAACAAATACCCTGTATAATAAAATTAATGTTTGATTATTTTGTAGGTTCAACACATCCCTTGGCTGCATACTTACCAAATAATTTTGTCTTAGCTAATCGTAATACTGTCGCATGGAATTAGTACGGTAAACCTTGTCGCGACAATTTTTTTTTTAATTTTCGTTAATAACTCAACAATGCGTCATCCAAAAACAAAAACCCAGGGATCGTTGAAAAGACAATTTAAAGCAGATTAGAAAAAACTACAAAAAATATACAGGGTGTTTCATTTAAAAAAAAATTCTCGAACGTGCCCCGCTTTAGGGCGACACCCTGTACAATTCAAATTATTTTTTAAATGTGCGTTTTTTGTTACTGTGCCACTTTTTATAAAATAAATTCCTCCAGTTTTATTTAATAAAGCCTATATTGGACTTTGACGCACTAATGAGCAACCCTGTATACTTTAAAAAAATTGTACTAACGATAGGGTAGGTACATATGTTTAGTTGCTAATTTCCAGGTTTGTTTAGATCTAAGCCAAGAGAAACGGTTTTGGATGATATCCATGAAGTAGGGCCGATTTTGGAGAATAGGCACGGTCAAAATTTTGCTACTGAAATTATTGTAGTACCAGGATGTAGTACTACGCAGGAGTTTGGATGTAAGGATATTACAAGGTAAGTTTTATTGATTTGATGTTAGCAAAATCAATTACCTATAATACATAGATATGAATAAATTAGTGTTTCAAGTGTATATGGAAACGGTCCATCTCTAGTTAGTACGCGTGAAATTATACCGGAAGGTTGGCGTTTTGTGGATATTGCCTATTTATTCCAACAAATAAAAGAAATGTCGAACCATTCCCCATTTGACTGTACAGTGGCTGATCTATACATTGTTAAAGAAACAAGAAAAGGTCTTCAAAGCACCTTTACATTATAATGTAAGATGTGTTGTGTAGAAAAAACCTAATAGAAATACAAATATACAACATGAAGATTATGAAATTGTTAACGAAGAAACTGGCACAACTCTTAAACCATTTCGTAGAGGAAGTCAATATGTGGACAGTGGTCATATTAGTGATATTTATGATGCATTTAAAGATAATTTGTATTACCTCAGATGCAAATGTTTAGCATCGTTTAACAAGACAAGACAGTATCAAGTTAATGCGATTATTAACCATACGTCAGGTGCAATAGTACAAGGTAAATGTGTATGTAGACAATCCACATTAAGCAAATGTAGCCATGTAACAGCTTGTTTGTTATTCTTATGGCAGTACATAGAACAAGAATGGATGTACTGCTTTACCAGGTACCTCTAAACCAAGGGAATGGGGTTTAGGAACCAAGAAAAGGAATCCGGGTCCAGTTAGCACAACAGAACATCCTACTAAACATTTTAAACCTATTGTGAGAACCAATTTTGATCCTCGACCCTTATCTTATTGTCGTACTCTGAATATAAATGATTTCATAGCTGACTTACAAATGTGCAATAAGAATGATTCAAAACAATGTTTGAAAGCTTGCTAAAGTTAAGTTATGAAGAGTTCCAATATTCAGTAGAAGAAATACATACAATAAAGCAGCAATGTGAAATATTTAAGCAAAATATGGTAAATTATCTGTCAGAATATTCAGAAAACATTTTCCAGATAAAGGGAAATAAAATTCAAGGTAGCAGTGAATGGTGTCGATGGAGAACATATTTCATTACAGCATCAAATGAAAAAATGGCTGCAATTCTATTAAGTACTAACACCAAGAGAAATTTTATTAAAAGAAACCTTTGGCGGTTACATAATGTTAGACCAACAGAAGCTATGAAATATGGCATAAAAAATGAAGACACTGCCAGAAAAACATGTATGTAAACAAAGATCACTATCTCATACAAAAGGGATTAGTTGTTAACAAAAAGTATCCATATTTAGGTTGTAGGACTGATGGTGTAGTAATGAACAGACAAGGAAACCCAGTAAAAATTGCAGAAATTAAATGCCCAAAAATTCTTGAACATGCTGATCCAAATTGCTTCTATACCTTTTTGAAGGGAAATTAGTTGAAAACCTTCTTTTTGGACAAAAAGGACAATGTTGTTTATACAGTGCGGTCGTTTGATCTGGAAACCTGGGAATAAAAAGTTGTCCGTTCATTTATGGAAAAAATCCTCGGATAGGTCAATTTTTATTTTTTATTGCACACATTTTGACATATCGTTAAAAAATTTTCCGCCATATTTGAAAAAGTTATGACGTCATCGCCATTTTTTTTTAATGGCGACCCCCAATTTTTTTGGTAGATTTGGATATCGAACCCCATATTTTTGTAATCGTAATAACATGTTCTATTCAAAATTAAAATAATATACAGGGTGCTTCATTACAAACTTTAAAATCGGCATTACTTCCGGTCAAACCGGAAGCTCAAAATTGTTAAAAACATTAAACGCAAATACACAATTTACTGTAATATCTACCTACCAACTTTCATTTCGATATCTCTAAAAACTCCAGAGATATTTACTTGGTTCCACACATTTGCCCATCACTGTATGTACATGTACATAGTGGTTTAAGTTTTAAAAGTAACAATTCAGTAGGTGTTGCAGAAAATAACACTTCATAGTTAGCCAAAACCGTTGTTAGTTTTATGATAAGTTCGGCTTTTGGAAATTTAAAAGAAATTATTAGACTTTTACCTGTTAAAAGTTTAACGGGAGAAAAACTGAAAAATATAACTAAGGAAGTGATATGTTTTGTTCAGCAGTTTAACTTTCAGGTAATCGCTGTTATTACAGATAATAATAGGATTAATCAAAACATGTATAAATTACTGTCTGCTACTGAGAAAATTCAGAATTAAATCCCAATAAACCAAATGAACCAATATTTTTAACGTACGATTTCGTACATGCTTTTAAAAACATAAAAAATAATTGGCTAAATAAAAAAGACGAGCTTAAAACCTTTAAATATCCTGATTATGAAAATTTTTGTTGTATTCGAACAGCATGTTTTGAACACCTTAGGGTATTTTATAAAAATGAAAATAAATGCATTATAAAGAAGGCTTATAAGTTAAATAATAAAACATTGTATCCTACTACATTTGAACGCCAGAATGTAAGTTTAACTGACAATGTATTCCATCATTCAACAATAGCTGCCTCAAATTCTCAAGCAGAATATCAAGAGACTGCAGGTTTTTTAGAAATGATTCGAAGGTGGTGGGATATTGTAAATACAAAAAATACGATTAAAGGCAAAATTAAACGTAATGATTGGTCAAATTATATTTTTAAAAAGGTTTTTATTGTGGTTAAAAAAACTGGTATAAGATTAATGATGGTGCTGGCTTTAGTACCGACACATTTTTAGCATTAGAGAGATGTATGACAATTTGGAAGACAGATTTAGTCAATATCGACGTCTGTCTGGAACTAATTATAATATTTCTGTTCGTGCAATTATGGAATCAGAAAAAAAAATAGAATTAGAAAAATATTTGATAAAATAGGAAAAAATGAATTATCATTAAATGAGATTGTCATGTCTAACACCTTAAACGAAGAACTTAATTTGGAAGATTTTCGTTGCATTTTGACAACAGAATATCTTGAAGATATTGTTACAGATGATGCTACACAATCATGTGTATGTGGATATGCTTCATATGCCTTACAGAAAATATATAACATGTGCTTTAGACCTATTTATTATTTCAAAGGGGGGGGGGGGACAAATGATAAATATTTTGATAAAACTGCAAAAAGAAGGACTCTGTGTCCTCTCTGATACTGTGAAGTGTGCTTTTTTGCACATTTCTGCAATATTTCAAAACATCCTTAATTCAAATTTAGAAAAATTTAGAAAAAAGAATTTTTAAAGCAAAATTTCATAAAAATATACTGGTAGATTTAACAATGATCAGTTTAAGAGCACACAATTTTTTCACAGCAATGACTGTAGATGTGGAAGTAATACAATTACCATGTTCAATGAAATAGTGTCTATCTTTGCCAATATTTTGCTTAATAATTACACAAAATGTATTAATGAAAGAATTCCTAAAAGCAAATAAAAGAAAATTAGAAACTGTGGCTTCAAGTTCTAAGTAGTACCTAATAAATATGATAATTGAATCGTAATTTAAAAAACAAAATGCAAGCAAGTTTTTTAGACAATCAAATATTAGATGACAATCACCTCATATTTGTTATGTAATAGATAGTATTATAACCTAGTTATTTTGAATATTTGTGTATTAGACATGTATTTATGGAAATAAATGCTTTAAAAATTAGAATTTTTATTTTTAAAATTGTTCATTGTATGATTGCGCTGCATAAATGCGTGTGGTATTATAATAACATCATTTCCTAAAGAAATTGCATTAAAGTTAAAACAACAAAATACCTATACCAGTGTATTTTATTATTTTATTTGGTATTTATTGACTTTTAAACATGCAACCGATATAAATATAAAGTGATTTAATCACTGATAGTAGTAAGTCACAGTTCCTCAGAAGCGTGATGTGAGATGTGATCACAGTTCACAGTTTACAGTAAATCCGTAGACGTATTTCACTGAACATGAAACCTATCTTAGAAAATTTACTCAGAACTTATTTCCATAAGGTCTTTTGTTTAACACTAATAGAAATACGTGTGCCACGCCGCACTCCCCACTCCACACCTCAAACCTCAACAGCTGGCAGATCTTTATTGCATTGCACCAAATGTGTTAATAATAATTAAGGTCATTTTCGCATATGACCGTAAGAATAACAAGGGTGATACGCGGCTTTCTGCCTTATTGATAGAAAATACGTTAAAGGCATTGTCAACTTATGCAACATATTTAGTAAATATCAAAATACGTTAGTTAAAATACTCGTAAAACTACCCGCAGTGGTAGAATTTCAATATCTTTGATAATAACCACAATAAACTGGTAGAGAGAATTCATTTCCCGATACGTGACGTCAACAGTGTCGGCCTCCTGAGGCTCCTAAACAACCACAACACCCGCGTTGCTGGGTTACTAGTATTATTAGTCGACTCGGCAGTCCGCTCTTACTGGCACGCGACACTCGTGACGTCATATCTTAAACTTTTAGCTCCCATAACACGGTAACGAATTAAAATTCGGCCGTAAAATTTTGCACAGGTGCAATACTCACTTTACTCAATCAAATTATAAAATAAAAAAAAAACGACTTTTCATAAGTTGACAATGCCTTTAATAAAGGTAATTTTAGCATATGACTATAAGAATAACATGGGTGATATGCGACTTCCTGCCCTATTGGTAGATTTTCTCCAAGCACACCTATAAAACGGCGCGGAGAACTACAACGTTCAAATGTTTTAAAAACTTAAATGTGATACCGTGAAGTCGTGATTTCGTGAAGTCGTTAGTGTTCGTTACTGAACTGCGACTGTGAAGTAGTTTAAAATGAACAGGCGAAAAACGAGCGAACTTTGGACTTTTTTTAAAGCGGTTGATAAAAATTATGCGACCTGCAATATGTGCAAATTAAAATTATCCTTCAGGACCAGCACTTCGAATTTAAAAAAACATTTGAAGAATAGACATCCCACGGTCACAATCTTAACTTCAGCTCAAACAAAAGCGCAAACGAGAAATAATAGCGTAAGAAAAGTTAAAGTTCTATCATTATTTTTTCATTAATTTTATTCGTAAATTTATAGGCTGGGCAAAATAACGAAGAAGTTGAAATAATAAACAGCAGGGGAGACCGGGGCAGGTTGTCACACGGGTTGGTTGTCACAAAGCTCAGTGCTCAAGGAAGTTTTAGTATATGGAAGGGGCATACTCGACAAACGTATGTTGGTTCTTGTTACAACATCTCGTCGTACGTTTTTATACTTTTCTCTTTTTAACAAACATCATTCTGACATGCTATCACTGTCGTAGCCACCGGAGGTATGAACGTTAGTGTTTTCTTGTTGTGTACATTCGTTTCTGTGTTAGTGACGTTTTGTGAGTGCGACTGTGCCATGCGTCACGAATTTTAGGTTATAACATACATAACAATACACGTGGTTTGTGCTTCATTCGTAATTCCTTAACTAAGGTTGGTGTTTCACGTATTAAAGACAATGGGGAAAAAGTGTGTAGTTTGTGGTATTCCACAAAAAACAGGAAGTTCGTATACATTTCATCGGTAAGTAAAATATAATACTCAAATGTAAATTACGAATTTACAAGCGTAATTTATTGTAGCTTTCCTAAGAATCGAAGTTTAGTTTGGAAAAATGCCCTCAACATTAAAAACCACAACATCAACAGTAATCATGAAACGACAAAGAAACGTCACCAAACAAGAAAAAGCGAAGCCTATCAGGTTAGCGGTACTTTTTTAAAAGTAGGGTTATGTTAGTCTTAATTAATATTATTTTAGATATTCGTGTCACTTACCGGATATTGCCGAGTTTGAAAAGCCTTGTAAACATCGCGATAATAGCAGTTACATGTGTAACACTATTACAATTGAAGATATTATATTGGCTCGTAAGAAATTCTATAAAGATAACGTAAAACTCAGTCAAGATACGAAAATTTCCCATTTGCTGTACATTAAAAATCCAAAACGACGTCGTTGCGCAAAAATATAATTTCCCTGAAAATTGTACAACCATGAAACTCTTCGCCGATGGATGTGGCGGACAGAACAAGAACTGTCACGTCAATCACATTCTTTCATTTTGGTTACAGCGCGAAGCACCTAAGAATTTGAAAAACATAGTACTAACATTTCCTGTTCGCAGACATTCCTATATGCCAGCAGATAGGACATTCGGCACCGTTGAAAAGGAACTTCGCTGCAATGATGTACTTTTGAACAAGAGTGATTATTTCAACCTGTATGGAAACTTTGGAACAGTAAGGAAACTTTCTGAGGACTGGATAGTGTATGATGTTAAAAAATTACTAGATGCAATGAAAAAGATGAACGGAATTGCTGACATGAAGAGAATCTTTTTGAACAAAATTATAAAAAGAAATGGCGAAGATGCAGTGAAGTTTAAAGTGGAGCTTACTTACAGAAACTGCGATACATCAGAGCAACATCAGAGTATTCTAAAAAAAGGCAAAACTTTTGCAGCAATCCATTTAAAGGCAGTTGAATTACATCAAGAGTTTCCGGAGAAGAAAAGGAAGAGTTTAACAAACTTGTTGTCTGCATACAATAAGGAGTGGCTACGTTTGGCTGAATACAAGTGGTACAGAAACATTTTGGGCTTTTCAGATGATACTGAAAACTTAGAGATACTTCCTGAAAACACAGAAGACTTGGAGGAAAGCATTGCTGAAACTGCAGAAAGTGAAACCTGTAACTGCCTTGAAGACGAATGTGCCTTAAACATATAAAAATATCTCAATTTTTTATTAACAATACCTATATTCTATTTTTTCTAAGTTCATTATGGTCTTGTTTATTAGCTTTGTTAGGTTTTTAGATTTTAATTATTTTTGTGTTGATTTCTTATAGTTTAATAATAAACAACTTAGATTCTTCTTTTAATAGAATATTTAATAGAGAGTTTGTTTTTCCCTTTAGCTTTGTAACTTCTTCAATAAATTTGCACTTTACATTATCAACAACTAATGTAGACGTCATTATGGACTATAGAAAGTAAATATGTAACACAACCTATTCCATACACGCATTTCAACAACTAGTATGTGCTTCGCGGTTTCGCGTATTAACTGGAATGGTTTTAGGGAATACGAATAATAACGGTAACCTTATAGTAATATGCGTAATACCTGAACCTTACGAATTATTATGCATAACCACGAGAGATTTCAGTTATTATGCATATACCCTGAAATGCTTAGCTATGATGCGTACCTACTAACTGAAATTTGATATTAACTGTAACACATACCCATAAATAACACCTCTGTTATCATATTTGTTTTACTACAATTTTTCCCATTTTTTACCATAATTATTTTTAGATTTAGAGTGAATATGTTTTATATTTGACATTGACAATGGTATTTTTGTAAAAGTTATTAATTTGAATTTTCCCGCCCTATAAGCTAGCAACAAGTTGACAGTAGGAAATGCGCAAGTGTGTGGCTAAGACAAGGATAGCAAATCAAAAATACGTGTAATAACAAAGATATGTTAAGGGACGTTTGTCTTTGATATATGGTAACATACCCAACAGCCGTATGCTCCTTCCATATACTAAAACTTCCTTGTCAGTGCTCAGCCGTTGTTGCCACCTAGCGGCTGTGACGAATACCAGTCAGTGATTATATTAATACGAGTGCGTGTAGTTAGTTTCACGTGTCATGCTACAATTCTCTGAATTTTATTGACATTTTTGTGATTTTGCTGCTGTAAGTATACTCTTAAATGCTATACATTTCACTTTTTATTCCGTATTTAATTAATTTTTATCGGTGTTTCAACTATTTTTCATTGATTCAATAACGTTGAAGGATGTTACTAGGTATCAACTTTGAAGTTAGGTTAGATTGTATTCCCGCCAGTTCACGTTTTGTCTAAAATGACCGTTCGGGGCAGGTTGTCACAAAAATGCGGGGATGATTGTCTCGTGTTATTTTTAGTTCTTTTCTCGTTTGTTTCAGATAAAAGATGGTCAGAAACTTTGAAAAAAAAACGGAACGAGGGGAAACCCCTGCCGCCGTTATGCTTGCGGCAGTAAGAAGAGTTAAAAAGGAGGGACTTTCAATTCGTGCAGCTGCTCGTGAAAATAATATCAACTATCGAACTTTAGCAAGATATTGCAAAAAAATTTCTCAAGATGAAATTGATGATGCCAATAGGGTCCAGCCCTCCATCCCCGTTGGTTATTATCCAAATAGAAAGATTTTTTCTGTTGAAGATGAGACGGAGTTGGCAGATTATATTGTTCAAGCTTCGGAGGCTTACTATGGTTTAACGCCAAAAGAAATCAAAACTCTCGCTTACAGTCTTTGCATTGCTAATTCCATTCCATGTCCTAAATCTTGGACCGAAAATGACTGTGCTGGTGACGATTGGTTCGCTGAGTTTATGAAGAGGCACAACACTCTTTCCCTGAGAAAACCAGAAGCGACCAGCTTAGCACGAGCGACAAGCTTCAACCGAACGAATGTGGAATTGTTTTTCACTAATTTGGCAACGGTTCTCAGAAGACATCATTTTGAACCTCATCAAATTTGGAACATGGACGAAACTGGGGCTACTTCGGTTCAGAGACCCGATAGAATTGTTGCTCGTAAAGGAATCAAACAAATTGGTGCATTAGTTTCTGCTGAAAGAGGTACGCTAGTAACTTTGGCTTCAGCTGTCTCTGCAATTGGAAATCATATCCCACCATTCTTCGTTTTTCCAAGAGTCAAATTTCATAAACACTTCATAGCTCGTGCGCCTCCAGGTTCTGATGGAACTGCAAATAAATCTGGGTGGATGCAAGAAACCGATTTCTACTTATTTTTACAACATTTCCATAAGCACGTGGACAGCACACCTGAGAGACCATGCCTGCTTGTTCTTGATAATCATGGTTCCCTCCTCAGCATAGAAGGACTCAATTTTGCTAAAAGTAATGGAATCGTCATGTTAACGTTTCCCCCACACTGTTCGCACAAACTGCAGCCCCTCGATCGTACTGTTTTCGGACCACTCAAGAATTTTTTCAACTCAGCTTGTGACGATTGGATGCTTAACAACCCCGGAAGAACGATGACCATCTATGACATTCCACCGCTCATTTCTCGCGCATATCCACTTGCAATGACTCCATCCAATATTACATCAGGATTCCGGTGCACAGGAATATGCCCAATCAATCGTGACACTTTTACTAATGTGGATTTTGCACCAAGCAATGTCACTAACAGAGAGCAGCCTTCAAACCAGCCTAAAAACCAGCTTGCAGAGCAGTCTGAAAACCAGCTTCCAGGGCAGTCTGAAAACCAGCCTGAAAACCAGCTTGCAGAGCAGTCTGTAAACCAGCTTCCAGAGCAGTCTGAAAACCAGCTTTCAGAGCAGCCTCAACCCGGACCCAGTAATCTACGTAAGTCACCAAATGAAGTGAGACCTTTGCCGAAAGCTGGACCCAGAAAAGTCACCAACAGAAACAACAGCCGAAAACGGGAAACAGCTATTTTAACAGATACGCCGGTTAAAAGGAAACTGGAAGAACAGGCTGAAAACGTAAAGCAAAAAAAAGTGAAGAAAAGTCTTTTTAAAGGAACAGCAGAAAGAAATGACAAGCCCCAAAATAAGAAACGAATCACAAAGAAGAAAGAAAATCAAGTTTTGAGCAGCGAAGACGACGAAGATGATTGTTTTTGTATAGTTTCTTTAGAGGCGTTTTCTAACAGCAAATCAAGGGAAAAGTGGATCCGTTGCGTAAAATGTTCTGTTCTTAATAAAAAATTTTGAAATATTTAAAGTGTCATTTTTTCCCATTTAAATAACCCGTGACAACCAATCCCGAGGCCTGTGGCAACCAACCCAGGGTCGGGGTAGGTTGTCACAAAAATCGGCTTCGACCATTTTTGTTGTTGTAAATAGCCCTTTAACGCTATAGTCTCAAAACTTTGGGAAAATAAAGCCAACAGTATATACTAAAAGTTAGGCTATTGACAAAAACAGTAACTGTTAACCCGGCCCCTCCAAAAATTAAAAGCAAATTTTGTGACAACCTGCCCCGGTCTCCCCTAATGAGAGCATTGAGAGCCGACCATCTACTTATTCTGCACAGAATCAACCAACGTCTCAAGATTCCAAAGAACCTCGCGCCTCCGGCACATCTAAAAGTCTTCAGCAAACGGGTTCAACTAAATTGCGACAATCAAGAGAATGTTATTTACGAGCAAAAATTTCTGCTAGGCCCAAAGATAACATTGATAGAAAATTACTTTCTTTGTTCATTAGAGACCTTCAACCATTCTCCGTCGTAAAAGACAGGGGCTTTAAACAGTTCGTATCTGCTCTTAATCCTGGCTATCAATTACCGTCAAGACTTGTTATATCAAAAACTTTACTCCCTGCAATGTACGAAGAATGTGTAAATAATACCAAACTACTAATAAATACTGGAAAGACATTTTGTATCACGACAGATGCATGTACTTCTATAAATACTGTGAGTTATGTTGGAGTTGTTACGAAAAACTTATTAAATGATAATAAAAAGCCATAAACATACTTAGTAACAATTTATTTTTCTACACATGATGTGAAAACAAGTATTTTCTTCACGATAAACCCTATGCGAAAACGCTGCATTTTCTATCTAGAGATGAAAACATATTCACTTCTAGAGATGAAAACAAGAATTCCAAATCTATGGCAACAAAATAAAAAAATGCGTGTGTTACTATGGAACCGATTAAACAAACAATTAATAATTTGCATTGACACAATTCGGTTTGAATTAAGTCGAATTAAAACTTATTTCAAACAGATAATTAAAATGTCGTAGAAAAAATAGCATTTACTACTCGACATGAAATACGTTTTTTTCGTTCGTGATTGCCCTACTCGCTGCTAACGCAGCTCGTGGGCAACTTCTCATCTCACGAAAAAAACGTCATTTTCATGTCTTGTTGTAAAATATACTATTTTCTCGGAACTCAATTAACGGCGCAAGGCCAAGGTTCAAAATAGTTATCAAAAAAATATTACATATTGACTAGAGTAATTGTTAAAGACTTGATATGATAAGATACACACAATTCTAAATATACATATAAAAAGATATAAATTTAAGACTAAATATCAATTAAATACATCTAGAAAATATCTAGATGGAAATGCAAGAGTAAATTTTAAATGTCAAGAATTCTAAGAATTCATTCATAAATTAGGGGATGACAAGTTAAAGCAAAATTTAAAAATAAAGGTTAATAAACAAAACCCAATTCATGAATGAATTAAACCATACAAAATTTTACATATGAAAGTTAATTACTCGCTAAATAGAAAAATGACATGTGGATAATAAAATTATCAGTAGGAAAATTTTACAAAATCATAAGAAATAATTAAGCATACTTATCTCCTCAAAAATTCCTTAAAAAAATGGCAGGTGTGTAATATTGACACGGTGTAAACTTGAAATGGCACGATGTTGAAATGGCGCGATGTTGAAATGGCGCGATGTTGTCCTCCCACGTGTTTCGTAAATTTTCAAATAATCCTCAAAAAGAACTTAGGAACTCCAGCCAGGAACCATTAAAACATGAAATACTTCCCAACAGGAAAGCGGATAATGATAAAACCCATCCAAGACGCTGTAAGATTCAATTCAACAAGAAAATGGAGATAAAAGAGAAATTTAACCCACCACTATGTCAAAAAGTGCGATCTTTAATTATCAAAATTAAACTATTATTATAGCGAAGCGAAATTCCATCCAAACGGAAGATTTAAGAACAAACAACGAACATTTGTAATAAATGAATCGAAGTTAAAATAAATTTAAATGGAGCCAACACGTCCTTTCGTAGGAATTAGCTGCGGCCAAAAGAATCGTCGAACCTACGATGCAATGAACTAGCCTCTCAGAAAACCCAATGCGCACGCGCATACACAAAGAATACGGCCTTTCTAAATTCATATACAGAGTGCGCCGAGAGGAATGGATTCACAACAATATAAAAATATAATTAAGACATGGAAAAATAATGAAACACAAAAGAAAATTTGAAAGATAGTAAAAATAAATTACAACAAGCACAACAAAAAAATTCTTAAAGCTAACAACATTGGCAAATCAAACAAAAAAATGATACGATTTATCGCTAAGCAAAAAAATCGTAACAGAGTCACAGCACATTTTGTTGATGACAATTTTAATTTAAATTCTCTTTTACTGGAATGTTCGTCTTGCGATTTGCGTCAGAAACTTTAGCAGCGCAGCTACGAAGAGCAAATAAGGAATGGGGCATAGAATATAAAGTAATATTTGCAGTATCAGATAATGCTGCAAATATACAAAAGGCTATTCAGGACATAGGATGGAAAAATATTGGATGTGTGACACATACAATTAATTTATTAGTGAAAGACGGCCTAAAAAATGTTGAGCTGAATTTTTGTGTACATCTTTATTTAGTGTTTTAAACAACATATCAAAGGTACCCTTGATTTGACCTTGAACTTCTTGAGTTATGTGGCTTAAAAGGTGCGAAAAATTGGTTTTTCGCTTATATCTTCTTTTCTATTGACTTTAGGTATAGAATAGTCTACAGATAAATTGAAGGCTATAAAATTCTTATTTGACTGGAAAATCGTGTTTAAATGCTAATACCATCGAAGATATCGTGGAAACAGGATTTGATAGAGAAAAAGATGAGAGTCAATTACAAACTCTTTCTAAGGATTACCTTGAACAATGCGATATGGAAGGAGAAGAAGATGAGGATGAAGAAGCCTAATGTAACTCTATTTTGACTTTTTTTTTTTTTATTAAGTATTATGAATATTTGGACCGGCTGAGACAGTGTTTGAGTTATTATAATATACGTTTTTAAACAGTGTCGTGTGCCTAACTGTGACTAGCCTGTAGCCTGTACTATACGTGCTTATGCCCGTCAAATAATTTTAGGTATGTTAATGGTAACAAACTTCCGGACTAAAAATGTTAAATATAATTTTTAGTTTTTAGTAACTGCACATCAGCTGTTAGCATTTTAATTAAAATGAATTCTGATTCGACAGTTTACAAGATACACTCAAAAAAAAAAATACCGATCCAAAGTCAATATGACAACATTTTTTAATATCAAAGGATAAACAAACGGCGAAATGTAAATTATATCCCAATAAAATTATTATGACTAAAGATGGCTCGACAAAAGGACTACACAAGCACTTTAATGCAGCACACGAAAAAAAAAGTGTGGTGCAGCCAACTCAGCCACCAGTACCAGAAGCAAATTTCGCCCACGCTGTCCAAGTCGAAATTGTTGGCATCAACGAAGAGGGAAGCTCCTCTTCCTTCTTTGCTTATTCTTCCCAAATGGTACAAAAAAAAAGAAAACTAACGGATTATTTCCTAGTGAATCCAAACCAGGAAGACAACTCTTTAGATGCGGTCATCGCTCGAATGGCAGCACTAGATGGACTCCCATTCAGAGTTTTTATTACGTCTGGGGATCTAAGAAAAGGAATGGAGGCAAGGGGATTTCTAAATTTCCCAACATCTCCATCAACAATAAAAAATAGAGTTTTAATGTATTGCGAAAAGGTCTTTGACAATTTCGCTAATTAAATAAAAGTCCTACGACAAAACGGTCGTTGCTTCAGCTTAACATTCGATGAATGGACGTCCACGTCCAACAAACGATATATCAATATCAACATTCATGGATGTTTAGATGAGCAATAATGCGTTAAGATTTGGAATATAGGACTACTACCTGTCAAAGGATCTATGCCTGCAGAAACATGTGTTAACCTTGTTGAAACAAAACTTAAACGATTTAGATTAACCTTGAAAGACTATATTGTTTATGTCACAACAGATGGTGCCAGTGTAATGGTGAAATTGGGAAAATTAATACAGCCTCTCCAGCAACTGTGCTTTGCTCATGGCATTCAACTTGCAGTTATTGCCATCATGTATTCTAAAAATATGCAAAAAATACCAGAACCAAATTTTGACAATGATGGTGATAGTAGTGATAATGCTGATGGTAGCAGTGACGAGGATGATTATGATAATGACAATATTGAAGAAGAGGTTCTTGAGTTAGGTGAAGATTATGAACAAGTATCTTTTCATTTAACAAATGATGGGAACATTCAAGCACTAGTAACCCAAGTAAGAAAAATTGTTAAATTATTCCGCCGCTTTCCATTAAAAAACACTGTTCTGCAGAACTATGTGAAAGAGAAACACAGCAAGGAACTAAATCTTATTTTAGAGGGGCCTGGACACTTCGCCCAAAGTCCATAACGCCCACAACCAGATTTCGCCCACAAGCATGCCCACTTCGCCCACATTCTCTAGAGGGACACAACGCCCAAAATGACCATATCGCCCACTTTTGAAAGAGGCCACAAAGCCCAAAAGGTCCACAACAATCACATTCTCTAGAGGGACACAACGTCCAACTTGACCACAACGCCCAATTTAATTCCAGATTCGTGTGAAGTCGTTTCCTTATCTAATAATCAAAATCTAGATATTATTTTAATTGTAACTCGATCGTATCTACGTAACGCCCAACACCTCTAGAGGGACACAACGTCTAAATAAATTAGCAGCGTATTACACTCAACTTTTAACCTGATCAAAAAGGTAACACAAATACGCTCCGGCTGCTAGTGGGTGTAGGTCGCAGGTAAAGAGTCAGAATTCTTCAGCTAATGCTGTAGGAACATTATTACAAAGGGCGCCAGGTAGAACACTAAGATCAGTAATCGTATTTGTCTAGATCCTTAATCTGCGGCTACCATGCAGATGGTAAGTGGTCAAAAGCAAGAAGGCGTAAATAAATCGACTCGATTTAACGTGTAACAGCACAATATAATTGGTAGATACAGTATCGTAGGCAAGTAAATTCACTAAATATTTCAATGGAACTATAAACTAACATAAAATGACAAACCTATTTATAACATGATAATGTTTGGAATACAACAAAATTCTCTTTAATTGCTAGATTCAAATGTACATAAATTATTGACTAGACGTAACCTAACTGGTTAATAATAATACAAAATACGAATTTAAGTAATTTCGCACGTTGGAGAACTAAGTCTTACTTGACTGAAAAGAGTTAATCACATTAATTTCATTAACTAAATTGATTGAATCACCCGTGGTCCAAAGCGCAATGTCGCCAATAAGTGTCGCATTTAAAGTGGATAAAGTTAAATAACGTCGCGACAAATCAGGTACCTGCTTCTGGCGTACGTTTCCCCAAGTATACACAAATATAAATATATCTCTATAGATTTGTAATTATGGTAATAACGACTGATATTAAATTGAGGTAGTAAATACGACTTGCGATAACTTTTCCTTTCGGTAGGTTCAATCGGTAGTAATGGAATTTATTATTTTGAGTGCAACTGTTCAGTGCCAGATTACTTTTTAAGTACAACCGAAATGGAAATGAAATACCGCTGAATGAAAGAGTCTTCTCAGTTCAGGTTCCAATATTTAACACGGAGCACTCTTAACTAATGGACCAGATTGCACAAGGTCTAGCAATATAGATGAGTAAAGGTATCTGACCTGCTCCTTTTGATGAAATCTTCTAGATTGTACCAGTAGCGAGTAACCAGGGGCAAGATTCAATTATTGCTTGATTGCTTCGCTGTCGAGGCTCACCGACTTCGAAATAGGAAGGCGTCTTCGGCAGCGGGATACCAAAATGGTGCACCAAAACAGCACTAAGAACGTGTTGTACTCCAATACAGACACACGACAAAGACCAACGAAGAAACAGAAAAGAAAAAGAAGAAGTAGAAGAAAAAGAAGAAGGCCTACGACAAAATTCGGGGATTATTAACGATTCCAATTAATAGTGGGGTACATACCAGATCTTCGGCCTTTCTTTAGAGTGATGAGTTGGCTTTTTAATCCACCTTCAGTGATTATGGAGAATGTTCATGACAGTGAATCCACCCAAATCGAAAATCGCCAATGCAACATCTCTATATATATTTGGTTCGACTAATAATCCACCACAAGTTAGTGTAGTCAATACTATTAATTAAGACTTGTAGAAGAACCAAAATACTGCCACACTCAATCTGATATTTTTACAACCCAAATTGTTTTTCTAACAACCTCCACGTTCCTATCGTTACCGAAATATTGTAACCGACCTACTAGTTTTAGGATTTTAATTAATGACGTACCTAAAGTAAATTTAAACCGTAACAACTCCCCCCTTTCTTAAAAAAAAAGTAAATTTTCTCCCAAAATTTACTGCCTGTACTAGAACCCACACAATATTGCTGTCTACGTTTGTCGCTCAGAAAAATGAAAAACATAGTTTCAAGAATACTCTATCATCAAAATCGATCTGCGATTCTTCCCTTCTAAACCGATATACTCGAGAATTCATAGCCAAGACAAACCTAAGGTGAAGAACCACATATCGTGTTTAAATTACAAAAATAATTCATCTAAATCTATCTACATAACATATAGCACATAATCCATGCAACTACATCAACACTCAAACATCTAAATATTAGCATGCCTATATACAGAAAAGTTTCTAAATTCAACAACTAATTATCTTCGGGGTGCGGTTTCAAATCCTTAACGTGCCACACTCCTTTGGACTGTCCAGTCCCATCGGCAATTTCATAAGTAAGAGCAGAAAGTTTCTTCTTTACTGTGTAAGGTCCTACAAATTTCGGCGCCAGCTTGGCCGTAAACTTGTTTGCTGCATCAGATAACACATAGTTATGTTTCCAGACCGAGTCACCAACGTTATATTCTTGAGGTCGGCGACGCAGATCGTAACGAACTTTAGCTCTCTTATGGGCTTCGGTTAGACGTCGACGGACATTTTCAAATATCTTCTCAAAGTTTCCTACGCGAGGTTCATTGCTGTCGTCGTTTTCTGCCAATTCCGGACGGTTATACTGATCACCAGAGATGACATGTTGTCTACCATGATTTACAAAGAAAGGTGTCATCCCAATCGTTTCTTGCGTGGAAGAACGAATAGCGCAAGCAACTTTGGCTAGCAACTTATCCCACTGGTGGTGGTTATCAGCAACGTACGAAGCCAGCATGGTTTTGATAATCCGATTCATTCTCTCAGCGGGGTTTGCTTGGGGGTGATAGGCGGCGTTATAAATAATAGTGGACTTGTAGTCTTCACATAGTTTTGTAAATTGAGCACTACGAAATTGTACGCCATTGTCGCACACGATATACTGCGGAACGCCGAAGAGTAAAAATACATTGTCTTCTATCAGGCGAACTACTGCCTGCGCCGTAGCTTGACGCAAAGGAAACAGTAGAGGAAATTTACTAAAATAGTCGGACACCACAAAAATGTACGCATAGCCCTGGGAGCTACGGGGTAAGGGGCCCACTATATCTATGCATATCATCTGCCATGGTTTAGTGACATACGGTCGCTTTCCCATAAGCCCTGGAGTCTGACGTTGTTCTGGTTTATAAGCCAGACATACTAAACATTTCCGAACGTAACGTGTAACGTCGGCCCGCATTTTCGGCCAATAGTAGCGGTCTTTAAGCTTCTGAAAGGTTTTGTAGATGCCTACGTGGCCAGAAGTTTGAATATCATGATGTTGACGTATAAGGTCTTGCCTCTGTTCCTTAGGGACAACCTGTTTCCAGCAATCGTTTTCGTCCTGTAACTCTGCATTCATAGATCGCACGTATTTATATACTGTCGAGTTTCGCACTCTCCAGGATGGATAATGTAGAGGACGTTGGTTTACTGACTCTATCATCTTCTGATACCATCTATCTCGAATGGGAGGTTCTATATCGGCGGTTTCTTCATCAATTGCATTGATCTCTGGAGTTGTTCTTGACAATAAATCGGGTACCACGTGTTCCGAGCCTTTTCTGTGTTTGATAGTAAAGTCGAACTGCTGAAGTCTTACTGCCCAGCGGGCTAAACGTCCCGTAGGCTCCTTCAGGTTATTCAACCACACTAGGGAATAATGATCAGTGATTACGGTGAATTTAGTTCCCTCCAGGTAACATCTTAATTTCTCGATGGCCCATAGGACCGCAAGGCATTCGCGTTCAGTGGTTGAAAAGTTCCTTTCCGTGCGTGTCAACGAGCGACTTAGGTAGCAAATAGCATGTTCCCCATCAGGGTGCTGTTGAGAGAGCACGGCCCCGATTCCAAAGGCCGACGCATCTGTTTGCAAGAAAAAAGGTAGGTTAAAGTCGGGACACTTCAATATGGGAGCTGATATAAGACTGTTTTTAATTAGTTGGAAGGCCCTTTCGCAATCGTCGTCCCAAGACCAACGTTGATTTCGTTTGAGCAGTCTTGTCATAGGAGCGATGATGGTGGAAAAATTAGGAATAAAGCGACGATACCAACCGGCAGTTCCAATTATTCGACGTACTTCATTCGTATTCTTCGGCGACGGTATTTCTAGGATGGCCTTGACTTTTTCAGGGTCGACATGTAGGCCTCTACTGTTCACTAAGTAGCCTAAATATTTAAGTTCCTCTCGACAAAATTGGCATTTATCACTCGAGAGAGTAAGTCCTGCATTATGTATGCGTTGAAAAACGTCTTCCAAAATTACGAGATGTTGTTCAAAAGTTTGAGTGACGATAATAACATCGTCTAAGTATACAAAGACGTATGGTTCCAGTTCTGGACCGAGTATGCGATCCATTAAACGCTGCCAAGTGGCCGGACTATTTGAAAGACCAAATGGGAGACGTTTAAATTGGTACAAGCCTCTGCCAGGTACTGTAAACGCAGTGTACTCCTTCGATTTCTCCTCCATTTTCACTTGCCAGTAGGCGGATTTAATATCGAGCGAGCTAATGTATTGTGCATTACGTAGTTTGTCTAGAATGGAGCTGATATATGGAATGGGATACGCGTCCTTTTTCGTGACCTGGTTAAGTTTGCGATAATCTACGCAGAAACGGTATGAATCATCTTTCTTGCGAACTAACAGAATAGGGGAGCTCCAGGCTGATGCAGATCTCTCCACGATGTCGTTTTCCAACATGTATTTGAGTTCTTTATCGATTTGCTCTTGTATCTTGGGCGATACCGGGTAGTAGCGCTGCTTTATGGGTTCAGCTTCAGTTACAATTCGATGTTCGACTAGAGTAGTGCAGCCGAGTTTGGTTCCCATTATTCTAAAATTTTTGTCAATCATATCATTAAGTCTATGTTGTTCTTCTGGGTTCAGAACCGCTTTAGATAAGACAGGGGCAATATCGATGGTTGGGTCTACATTATCGAAACTCCAACTGCCACGTCTCAAATTGGGTACTATGCCCATGGCTGTCCAAAAGTTAACCCCTAAAATCAAAGTGTGGTTCACATCCGGTACGACCAGGACGTCGATAGTTCTGACTCTGTCAAGTAGTTTCATAGGGACAGAGATTTCTCCAATCACATTGCACCTTTGGTTATTTGCGACAGCACAATTATCTGCTTTAGAGGATCGTAGAGGAAGTCCTAGATCTTTCAAAAGACTCCAACCTAATTGGCCGGCTACTGTGCGATTAGCACCCGAGTCTAGTAGTCCTCTAATTCGGATACCAAGAATGTCTACTTCTAAGTAGGGTCGTTCATCGTTGATGGCTTGAGAAAATATGAAGTCCAAAATAGGTAATGTCTTCTTGGTGAAATTATCTTCGTCGTAACGCATTTGTTGAAATAGTGGGATCGTTTCCTGCATGGCGGTTGAGTTCATTAGCCGATCCCGGTTTAATGACTCGTCTTCGCGTTTCCCGAACACGATGTACAATTTCTTATGGTAACATTTGGTTTTCCACACCGATAACAATGTTTTGTTTTCGGTTGGGTACATGATCTCGCCACATGACCTTGATTCTGACAATTCCAGCAGATTATAGGGGCTAGAGAAGTATTTGAACGGAAGCCTATTGAATCTTCTCCTACAGTTGCATTGGCAGGCTGTATGACTGAAATCCGCGTGACACTCTTATTGGGTCGGCGGTAAGCCAAATCTGGATCCAGTGATTGAGAAATACTCGGTGGTGGCCGAAAGGTAGAAGCACGTTGTCTGACTTCTTCCAGGTTTCGACAAATCTTATTCAATTCGGAAAGAGAATTTATCTTCTGAGTGGCCAGTTGTGTCTGCAGGTAGGGTTGTAAGTTTCGCATAATCATGACCAGTCTTGTAGTTTCGGAAGGTTGGTCGTTTAGCCGATTAAACAAATTCTGCATCACTGCGATGTAAATAGCCACTTTTTCTTCAGGACCTTGGGTTCGGTTTCTGATTTCATCCATCAAAGAAAATTCATAATCGCAGGGTAGAAAGACTTCCTTTAATCTTCTTATTAAATCATCCCAGTCGGTAAGTGACGATTTGACTGAGCGGTACCAGATTAAAGCACTTCCTTTAAAAAGTTCAGCTGCTGCTGCAAACAGCTGATATTTTGAAAATCCTCTTGCTTCTCGAAGTTCCTCGATTCTATCTAGAAAACTTGGCAGACTGGATTCTCCGTCAAAAGATATGTTCCATTTGTTGATAGCAACGTAGTTCTTATTCTTTTCTGACAAGGGAGGTGCGAGCGAACCTAAGATGGGCCTGGTAACGTCAAAGTCCGGTAATCTTAAAGAACGTCTGGTTTCTGGGGTGGAATTCTTCAAGTGACCTTCGCTGTAACCCGGTAATGGAGCTCGACTATCATCTCCACAGATGGCTCCCAGTTCGCCATCTATCAATCGACCAACTTCTGGATGGAGGGTGGCACTATTCCCATGTCGAACTTCCGGTAACAAAGGATTAGGCATATCCAGTATTGATGTACATGGATAATTATTGTCAATGGCACCATTGGAGGATGCACACTGTGAAGTTTCGATATCCTCAATGGCATAGGCTTCTTCTAACTGATCAAACAAACGCGTGCATATTGCAAGTAATTCTGATTTTCTGACCTTTACTTCCAGACCTTCATCCCTTACTCGATTTAATCTCCCACTGCTGTGTACTAAACGAGAGTAAATGCGCTTATACACGTTGTCCTTATTGCTATAATCGAAATCGCTAATTTGTTGAGACAATTCCTGTAGTTTTTCTTGGCATATACGTAATTCTTCTATCGAATCAATATTATCTATATTTAAATTAAGAAGAAAACCGCTTCTTTCTTGGCGCAAACAACCGCGCAAAGAGCTACGTTTGTCCGCAACCGTACCGTTAGTTGAAATACCCCTAATCGTTAATTCGTATGTTAATTCATCATTAAGCAATCTGTTTACATCCATCTTAATAGGGATGTAATTCAAATACACAAAAATACTAAATAAAAAAAATTATTCAGTTGCCTGAGATCAACCCTAACAAAAAAAAACAAACCTACTTGACTTATTGCTCAGCTGTCAAATACGGGTGGCAGCTGTCAAAAACGAGAGGCCCCACGTTGGGCGCCAAATTTCTATTACACTCAACTTTTAACCTGATCAAAAAGGTAACACAAATACGCTCCGGCTGCTAGTGGGTGTAGGTCGCAGGTAAAGAGTCAGAATTCTTCAGCTAATGCTGTAGGAACATTATTACAAAGGGCGCCAGGTAGAACACTAAGATCAGTAATCGTATTTGTCTAGATCCTTAATCTGCGGCTACCATGCAGATGGTAAGTGGTCAAAAGCAAGAAGGCGTAAATAAATCGACTCGATTTAACGTGTAACAGCACAATATAATTGGTAGATACAGTATCGTAGGCAAGTAAATTCACTAAATATTTCAATGGAACTATAAACTAACATAAAATGACAAACCTATTTATAACATGATAATGTTTGGAATACAACAAAATTCTCTTTAATTGCTAGATTCAAATGTACATAAATTATTGACTAGACGTAACCTAACTGGTTAATAATAATACAAAATACGAATTTAAGTAATTTCGCACGTTGGAGAACTAAGTCTTACTTGACTGAAAAGAGTTAATCACATTAATTTCATTAACTAAATTGATTGAATCACCCGTGGTCCAAAGCGCAATGTCGCCAATAAGTGTCGCATTTAAAGTGGATAAAGTTAAATAACGTCGCGACAAATCAGGTACCTGCTTCTGGCGTACGTTTCCCCAAGTATACACAAATATAAATATATCTCTATAGATTTGTAATTATGGTAATAACGACTGATATTAAATTGAGGTAGTAAATACGACTTGCGATAACTTTTCCTTTCGGTAGGTTCAATCGGTAGTAATGGAATTTATTATTTTGAGTGCAACTGTTCAGTGCCAGATTACTTTTTAAGTACAACCGAAATGGAAATGAAATACCGCTGAATGAAAGAGTCTTCTCAGTTCAGGTTCCAATATTTAACACGGAGCACTCTTAACTAATGGACCAGATTGCACAAGGTCTAGCAATATAGATGAGTAAAGGTATCTGACCTGCTCCTTTTGATGAAATCTTCTAGATTGTACCAGTAGCGAGTAACCAGGGGCAAGATTCAATTATTGCTTGATTGCTTCGCTGTCGAGGCTCACCGACTTCGAAATAGGAAGGCGTCTTCGGCAGCGGGATACCAAAATGGTGCACCAAAACAGCACTAAGAACGTGTTGTACTCCAATACAGACACACGACAAAGACCAACGAAGAAACAGAAAAGAAAAAGAAGAAGTAGAAGAAAAAGAAGAAGGCCTACGACAAAATTCGGGGATTATTAACGATTCCAATTAATAGTGGGGTACATACCAGATCTTCGGCCTTTCTTTAGAGTGATGAGTTGGCTTTTTAATCCACCTTCAGTGATTATGGAGAATGTTCATGACAGTGAATCCACCCAAATCGAAAATCGCCAATGCAACATCTCTATATATATTTGGTTCGACTAATAATCCACCACAAGTTAGTGTAGTCAATACTATTAATTAAGACTTGTAGAAGAACCAAAATACTGCCACACTCAATCTGATATTTTTACAACCCAAATTGTTTTTCTAACAACCTCCACGTTCCTATCGTTACCGAAATATTGTAACCGACCTACTAGTTTTAGGATTTTAATTAATGACGTACCTAAAGTAAATTTAAACCGTAACAAGCGACATATCGCCCAACAGTTCGACGGGGACACAACGCCCACAATCTCTAGAGGAACACAACGCCCAATATTTAATGTGTCCATAACGTCTGGTGTGTTCATACTGCCAAACAAAATTCCATCAGGCTTTACCTTTCCAAAAGTCCGTGACAAACGTTTGTAAAGTGGCTGATGTTACAGACAGAGTTAGAAAATAAAATGCAGGTCACTAAAAATGGCGGCAAGTCTATTTTATGAGTGCTTCATTCGACAGGGGCACAATGCCCAAAAAAAATTGAAAAAGCTCAATTAATAAATTAAAATACGGTTTTTACACTTAGTTTTTAATTTACTTCTCCCAAAGACAACCTTATATTTTATGGAGGGTTTTTACTAATCTGTGGTTGTAGGTATTACACATTTGTTTTAATGAGCGTAGGTAACCTTTCCTTTACAGTATTAAAAAGTGCATTGTTTTTAATTCTGTAATAATATATGGAGCTACGATTCGATTTTTTGTGATTGCAAAGAGGTACCTATTGTGTGTTTGTACACAGAAAAACTTAAGATTCTTAAGAATTACGTAGAACTGCTTACTATCTTTTAATCATTTTGACTGGCAGGTACCATTTAGTTCTTAAACAAACAAAATTGTATAGCGTAGAAACTGCCTTGGGTTAGTCAGCTTAAACCAAAGAATAAGGCAGCTTTGCTTAAGCGTGGTTGAAAGAGTTGTTTTCCTTATGATTCAAAGTTGAAATAATCCGCTTGGAATTAGTGTGGTTAGTTGTACTGCACATTTTACTCATGTAACTGGAAATTCCATAGAAAACGTAGGGTTATTTAAATAGGAAAATACTGAGTGTAGTACCTTAGTCTTCGAATATTCAGCTTTGGCTAACGTTGTTGCTAACGTTGTTGCTAAAAAGTTGCTATAAATTAAAAAGTAGGAGGAGTACCGTTAAATACCTTGTGTGCGTGGAAAAAAAAACTGTGGATCGAGGGCTAGTTGCAACGCTCAGTTATTTCTAAAAACAGGAAGCGAACATAATCATGCTCCTGATGTAAATAAGCAAAAAACTCTCATGTTAAAGGACAAAATGGTGAAAGCTGCTACAACTACCAGTGACAATGTGAAATCTATTTTCGTTCTCGAAAGTTCTAGGTGAGTACATTTTTGTTAATTTAAACTTATAGCGGGCTATATAACTCGGCGTTTGATATTGTTTTAGGCTATTAAGTAATTAATTGAATAAGAAATCAAAATAGTTTCTTATAAATTTTTAGTGCTGAAATAGATCTATAGTGGGTGGGCAAATGAGTATAAGTCACAATTTTGGGAAAATGAGTTTAAGTTACTTATCCATATAAAAAAAGACGTTCTACCCGATGGTCTAAATAGTATAAGTCAATTAAAATAAATAGGTGTGTTATTGAAGTTGGTCTATACAGTACAACTTGGAAAAGAAACATTTATGGGTAGGAAAACCAGTATAAGTTGACTTATACTCTTTTACCCTATTTAAAAAATATATATTTTATAAAATAAGTCGACTTATACTACCAATACCAAAGAAACAGGACTAGTTACAAATAAAGATTCCTATTTATTTAGTGTATTTTGAGGTTATGCTTGTCGCGAAAAACATAAACAACGTGTTAAGTTTGCTTTAAGTGTTTTTCTGTGTTTTGACAAGTGTTTTTGAGACTTTAATGGCATCAGAAAGGTAGTAGGTACCTAAGTTTTAATTAAAAGTAATATGTTTAAATGGATTAAAAACTTATAGGGTTGCCACCACTTGCTCGTCCGGAACCTGTTGCGACCGCTGATTCACCAATAAATAATGTTGAATTTAGTGACGCTGTATTTCCATGTTTTGAAAATGTGGATGTTTTAATGAAGAACACCATCACTCTGCGTGAAAACTCACCAGGTTAGTTTGTAATATAGGTCACAGCAAACATTCGTAAATATTTAGTTGATAAGCATGTGGTTCGTAAAAAAATCATTTTGGAAACAACCATTTTTTATGTCTCATAATCTTTAATCTACTATTTTCTACATGGTAAAATGGCCGTTTTCCATTAAGTAAACAAAAAATGATTTTTTTTTCTAGGTCTGTTAAAAATCTCCGAAAACGCTGAAACGCTATATGAAAGTACAGATTTATATAATTTTGACGATGATGATAGTGTGAAAGATAAAAGTTATGATCCAGAAGATGATGTTTTAGAGGACGAGTCAAATGCTTCTAGCAGTGACGAAGTTCCATTAGCAGTTGTACGGGAAAAGTTAACAACAAAGGAAGCAGATGTTGCAGAGAAAGTAGAAGTGGTGACGGTAATTACAAAGAAGAGATTAAAAGAAGGGCCCAATACAAGAAAAAACAGAAATGAAAGGAAGACAAAGAGGAATACGGGTCAAATGTACGTTACGGCAAAAGGCAAAGAAATAAAGCAGCGTAAAATGATCATTTTACCAAGCTGCAGGTTGAAATGTCGAGACAAACTACCAGAAAATACGAGAAAATCTATTTTTGAAGAATACTGGGCTCTTGGAAGCAGAGATAGGAGAGTTACTTATATTGCCAACCACTCTGAGACAACAAAAACCGCAGTAAAAAGGACGCGTACAAATGATCCGGCTAAATCCAAAAACAGAGAAATAAGCCACACCTTCTATTTTAAAATTAATGGGCAAAAAGTCCAGATTTGTAGGGGTTGTTTTATGAAAACTTTAGGTGAGACACAAATGTTTGTTACGTTGGAATTACGAAACTCCGGTAAATCAGTTTCTGGGGTGGTTTATACTGACAAACGAGGTTGTCATGAACCTGCGAACAAATTCAGTCCGGAGATAATACTTGAAGTAGTGCAACATATAAATTCATTTCCGTCTTATGAATCCCACTACACTAGAAGGAAAAATGATAAAAAATATTTAGCTCCCCATTTGACCTTGCAAAAAATGTACAGTTTGTACTTAGAGAATCGAAAAGTTCCGGTTTCAAGACGCATTTACGAAGCGAGTTTCATAAGCTTAAGTTATCGTTTAAACAGCCTAAAGTAGATACATGTCATAAGTGCGATGTTTTACACATGAAGCTTACTGTTGCCGAAGACTCCGAAAAAGAAAGTATTCAAAGAGAAGTCGATTCACACCACGTGGAAGCGGATGATGCTTACAAAAAAAGATGCTGACAAAATATACGCTAAAGAAAATAGGGATACAAAGTGCTACACATTTGATCTTCAGCAGTGCCTTCCAACGCCGTTCGTAAATTCATCAGTTTCCTTTTACAAAAGGCAATTATGGACATACAACTTAACGCTTCATGATCTAGAGAATGGATCAGTAACTTGCTTTATGTGACATGAAGGCGAAGGTGGTCGTGGGGGAAACCAGATTGCGACATGTCTCTTTTTAGAATTAATAAATTTGCCACCTGATATAAAGAGGGTTATTCTTTATTCAGATACATGTGGTGGCCAAAACAAAAACTCACATGTAGCTGCAATGCTTCAGACTGTTATGCAACGTAACAAGTTTTTAGAAACTATTGATCACAAGTTTATGGTCAGCGGTCACAGTCATATGGAATGTGACGTCGATCACGCGCTAATAGAGAAGCAGAAAAAAAGTTGGAAATGGAAATTTTTCATCCACATGATTGGTATCAGTTAGTGAGAACAGTAGGAAAACGACGTAAGTTTTTGGCAAAAGACTTAACTCATGACATGTTTTTAAACTTTGCGGATTTGTACAAAAATTCCTTGGTTCTTAGAAAAAAAGATTCTATGGGAAATCCGTGTAAGTGGCATGACGCACAATGGTTTAGATACACAAAGGAGCCAGGAAAAATGTATTTTAAAAAGTCACTCGATAATGAAGAGCAGTTTCAAGAAATTTTATTTGCAAGACGTGGTAAAACTGAAATTCTTTCGCCTGGAAAGTGCTATTCACGTAAGCCTCCTATATCTGAAGAGAAGAAGTCCAATTTGATTGATCTGTTACCACTTATATCTGTTCATTTTAGACAGTTTTACCTTGACTTGCCAACATCTGCAACTGCAGAAGATATTTACCCGGACATTGTAGAATTTGACCAAGACCAAGAATAAGTTTATTCACAATTTTCTTTTGTATGCTTAATAAAAAGTTTTAGTTTTGGCTAAGGTTTTGTGTTCGCTTTTTTGTTTTGCTACAATCAATAAAACTTTTAAAAAAACCAACGAGTTTTGATTGTGTATAATACTATAAGTCACTTAGTGTAAGCGGTACATTACAGTATAAGTAATATTTTTGTGTGTGTAGTGATATAACTCACACAATTTGGGTTGCGCAAAATAGTACAAGTCACATTATTTGCACAAATAGATATTTTAGAACAAAATTTCCTATAGTACTTATTATTTTCAGTAAATTAAAACAGCCCTTGAATACCTTTCATCTTTTACATTGACAAGCTGAGCCTAAATACGCTAAAAATGTGTTGCGCAAAACTAAAAGTGATGTTTTCTTAGTTTGCATGTTTTTGACTTAAATCCTTTTGCCCACCCACCATAGAGATGTGGCTGCAAAATTGGCATTTCCAGCCATGGCTAAAACCATGCGAAGGAAACGCCGTCAAACACAACCCCCTATGCCTCAAACGCTACAAGAATATGGATTGTTGTGTCAAAATAGTTCTCGATTCGGTACTGTAGATGGGGAAATATTTTGCAGAGGTTCTGTAGGAGGAGCATCGACTTCGGTGCTTTTTGTGGCTGAAGGATTGAAATATGTATTGTCCCGTACCAAAGAGCTACATATAGATGGTACGTTTAAAACCAGGCCCAGGACACCTGAATCTGGACAGCTTCTAACTATCTTGGCGATACTATACGGGATCAATATAAATAATATGACCCTGAGATGTCTGAAGCATGGTAGCAAACTATAAATAATAGAGAGTTGACTAGTGTTTATAATGTTGTAAAACATATCGAATATATCAAAAATAAAATTTAAGTTATAAATATAAAAAGATAGCTGAAAGGTAAAAAAGGAGGCTAGATTATTTTACGACGTCGTAAATATAAGTCAATTTTTTATTCAATTTTAGCGAGATAAACTTAATGCGCATCGCTGGTGATACGTTTCTTTTTTGAACCTCAGTTATGCTTCGGTCCATAAACTGTTACCTCCGAGAAAAGTACATTTATAACGTACAGCCAATTGGATCACGAATAACTATTTTAGCTCAGCAACGAAGTTCTATTCGACATATTTTGTAGTATAATTTCAGTTTACTTTTATATGGTATCTTTCTTAGTATACCTTAAATACTATTATTTTCGTTTCTTACTTTATTCGGACAACCATGTGTCGACGAACGAATTGTACGAGGAGTGTTCAAATTTAAACAGGAATGTTTAAATTAAAACCCCATCTGAAGAAAATTCTAAAAATTAAATTATTTAAAGGTTAGCCGTGACTCTTGTTAACATATCTATCGCAATTGTTTCGATATAATATTATTTTGACAGTTACAGTTACAATGTCTGAAAGTTCTGTTCATTGTAGCGTGGAACAGCCTATAATAATCAAATTTCATACGAATGAAGGCGTAAATTCGACTGAAATTCTTACAAGACTGCGAGCACAATATGGCGATCAATGTCTTTCAAAAGGTCGAGTGTTTGAGTGGTCAAAATCCTTTAGAGACGGGAGAACGCATGTAGCAAATGAACCTCATGTACAGCGAGCTGCAACTTCGGTTAATCGTGAAAATGAAGAAAAAGTTAATGCCCTTATTCAGGAAGACAGACGGGTAGCAGTTCGTTAAATTTCTCAAAATTTACAAATTAGTGTCGGAAGTGTTGAAGAGATCATAAAAAAACAAGCTAAAGTATCGTAAGGTGAGTGCCAGGTGGATTCCGGGCTTGTTGACTGAAGAACACAAGTTGAATCGTTTTCAAATCGCTTCTGAGACCTTCTTCCGCATCCAGCATACAGTCCTGATCTTGCTCCCTCTGATTTTTATTTGTTTAGCCCATTAAAAGAATTTTTAGCCGGGAAAAGAGTTCAGTCAAATAATGACGTTATCGAAGCTGTTCAGGAGTGGATACGCATGCAACCCAAAGACTTCTTCCAGCAAGGTATTAAAAAGCTTCCAGATCGTTGGCGCAAGTGCATCGCTAGGCAGGGAGATTACGTCGAAAAGTAATATAGTTTTCATCGTTGTAATATTGTAATAACTTTTTTTATAAATAAATTCCTGTTTAAATTTGAACGCTCCTCGTATATTTACACACGTACAACAAAATTCTTGTGTCTTTCAGATGCAAAAGTATTCTATCCAAAAAACCTTTGCTCTTTAGGTAGTTCTTGACATCTAAAAGGGTTCGTTCTTCTAAGCTGTGTTCTAAAACAATAATAACAGAGATACATATGTCAATTTTCACTTATTACAGGCATTTCCAGTCGCTTTTGCCCTGATGACCAATAGGAGGAAGGACACTTATGATGCCGTATTTTCAAAGATTAAGCTTTTAGTGCCAAATCTTCATCCGAAACTCATAATGACAGACTATGAGAATTGTAACGGGCTGGATAATATCCTAATTTTATTTCAAATTCAAAAGATATTCTTTAATTAAATAAAAGAATATCTTTTGTCGTTTCAAGTTGTTCCCAGCCTGTAACACAATATTCACAGTAAATCAACACACGATATTACTTAGCGAAAGTTAAGCTAGCATCCGGGAAACATTCATTCTTGCGAAAAGCTTTACCAGCGTTTCTAGCTAGGCGCAACAAACTTGATAAAGAAAATGCTTAATTAACAGTTAGAAGCAAATATAGATTTATGACATAAAAGTACTCTAAGCAACTCTTAGAACACGTATAGTAAAACTTACCTCTTTAATTTTGAAAAATAGACAGTTTTGGAGTTACCGAAGAAAAACCTCTTCGACACGGGGAGTTCGCGTTTGACTTCGAGCAGAAAAGAAAGTACTCGTCTAACTAAAGACTCGTTTGTTTTCCAAATTAAATCAAAAGCTACATTTTATCACCGAACCCGTGTTTAAAAATATTGTCTTCACACTTCCCGGTTGAGTGGAGAATATCACGTTAACTATTAAAGGAAACTCGTATAAATTAAAGTGATTATCCCACTTTAGGATACCTTAAACTCGGAGGACTTTTATAAGGTTAGTTTATACATTCAAGTAATATTCTGTGTAACTAGAGAGTTGAATTAGACAATAAATAATACAAGAACCCTTTTGATAAAATTGTAGTGGACTCAAAATCTATCTACTATAGTTATTTTCCATCTTTTGTTTAATTGTTATTGTTTTTAGTAAACTATTTGTTTGTAAAATTGAGTTTTATTGAGTTGACTAATTTGTATTTCTTTCAAAGGACTCTAGCTCCCTCATTTTGCTTTCTTGAAAAGACAGTGTTAAAATTGAGTGCTTAAGGCACTGGGAGGAAACTCTCCGACCTAAATTAACAATCAAACTTTAAACATAGACTCGTAAACTAATTTTAAATTAAGGGTTAAACCAAGTAGAAGAAAGCAGGCCGTACGCTACCCAAGAAACGGCTAAGATAACCAGGGGAGGCCAAGGAAGCTGCTCGGACGGAACCGGCTACATTTGCCGTCGCATAACGTTCTCTTCAGATGAACTAAATATATGTATTATCAGCTAAACCCCGGCATCCCCCAGAAGGGTTACAGAATGCTCTTATTACATCTTTGGCGACAAATTTTCCGGAATCTGCAAAAACGGGATGTTTTTTTCAAAAATTTGTTTTTTGATAATTATCTAAACTGCATTTCTTTTAAGGCAATAATGCAACAGGCCGGTAGAACTGGTTTACGGGAAGTACTGGCTACTAATATTAATGCCAAAAAAGCATTAAAAATGTGACTGGGTTTGGCCTTGTTGCCACCGAATAATATAATAGATGGCGTGGATTGTGTAAAGAACTTTTTAGTACAGAACAATTTAGACAACTTGTCCAGCACCCTTATGATGTACGTAAATATTACATATTACTACTGTTGGGTATATTTTTTCCGGCAAGCGTTTGTAGTAGTGGACATATCGATACAAAAAATGTGCGGAATGAATCAAATATCCGTAGACGTGCTTGCTGGAATAATGTAATTCCTATCTTGTTAGGGAATGTGATATTTGCGCTTATATGAAATTGCAAAACTCACTCAGTACATTCGCTGATTTTGTAATTCACATTCGTGGGAATATCACTATGTTCCTAAACTCGTTAGGTAAATAAAGGAAAAATAAAATGTAATGTATGTTTTTTAGTTATTACCACAGACAGTGGCTGACAAGGGTAGGGGTCAATACGATTGCTGTCTACAGAAGAACCCGACGGACCAATAACGACAGTGAGTCGTTTCATTCAACTCTAGAACGAACTTTGCGGGTTAGAGGACCAAATGTCTGGTAATTTACAGGTACCCTTTCACATTTATCAAATTTACTAGCATGACAAATTATGTTGTAAACATTTTTAGATGGTTTACGTCGAATTGCATCAGTTACTACAAGGGAACTGCAAACTTATATAGAGGAAGGTTTAGAAATCCGAAACCTTCCCAAACGAAAGTATCGCATATGCGACAGCCGGATCAAAAGAGCCACCGCTCTTTTTGAAAATGGCGATATCGATATCGAATCATTTTTAAATATTGTGTCTAGCTATTTTGAAAGATTAATACAGTAGTATTTTACGGAAGACCTTTATATTCCGAATGGAGAAGAAGAACCACTCTTGGGAACATTGCCAGAAAATGTACCCATTGAATTCCAGATTGGTAGTGAGTATTTCAACAATCTACTTTACTGAATTAGTTTTCCAGTTTGATGAAATTGGATGCATTGCTGTGATACTATTCATTTATATACATAAATCTGTGACTGTAGTTGCGGAAATAAAGCTATAATAAGTTTATATTCATCAAAACGTAATATACAAACATAATTTGACGATACATTTTAGATCCGCTTATTGAAGAAAGCGAAGATTCATCAGAAGTCGCAGATGTATACATAAGAGCACCAGAAGCGGCACAAAATGAAGTGCAAACACGACCTAATTCAGCCCTGTGCATTATTTGCAAGGAACAACCCCCCCCCCACAACTGTTTTGATGCCATGTAAGCATTTTGGATTTTGTGACGAGTGTAGAGACACAATGTCCAATTTAGATGCAGAAAACCAAATACCTGATCCAGAATGGGGTCATACAATTAATTATTCGGTATGTCCTTTAGACAAGATAGCTATAGAGTCCTATGTAAGAGTATGTAGTACATAGTTAAAAACAAATATACAGATGTACCAGTATACCTGTGTTAAGTGTTGTCATCCTTTTTCCTGATTATTACTTACTTACATAAATACTCACATTTATCAAAAATTTGACAAAAAAAGTATCAACGGTATCAACACCAACATTGCAAGAGGAAGACGAAAACTCAAATCAAGACAACGTTGCGCTATTTAAGAAATGAGTCGCATCAAGAAGTACCATTGGCACAAAAATCAAATATGGTTATTGAAAATACAATGTCTGTGTCCACAGGAGCAGTACCTCCAGTACCAATATCGTCAGCCAAAGCAAATGAAGTAATTAAAATAATCAAAGGCGAAATGGCACTTTTTGAAAATGGTGGTTGTCGTGGTCAGAATCTCCAATTATGTTATGAATATTTGCTAATCATACCACCTACAAGCGTTCAATCTGAAAGCAGGCACGTAACTAGCCGAAAACTTTTGGGTGGGCCACCTTTGGGCACACACTTTTCTAGGTGGGCCATTATAAAATAAAGAGGTACCCATTTTTTTTAAGTAAATGATAATAAAAATAATATTAATGCCCCTAACAACATCAGTGAAATAAATAGCTCATAGAAAGGCAATAACAATAATAGTCCCTTAATAAATGTGAAATGCATAGTAAATAAGAAATCGTTAATAATGAGTTTAAGAAATACAAATAATGTATATAATTTATTATACAGTAGGCAGTAGGTTAACCGAGCCCCGGTTATCCGCGGCTTTCCTGCACGTTGACAAGTGTTAGAAAGTAGAGAGAACCTACAGTTCAGGGTGGATTCCGAACCACCGGGAATTAATCCCATTACCCATTACCCAGATTTTTTAAGCCGTAGGTACTCCGCAAGTGTGGCCAGCACTTGGCGAAGAAGGTAGTCGGAAAAATTCCTGCTGTTATTGAGGATCGAACTCGCCACCTCTGGCTCGCTGACCGACTCGCAGGCCAACTAAGGCTCCGACTATACAAAAAATACAAATACTCATAATGAAATAACTCACCTAGTAGGATATCGAATTGGGTTACCACTTTCGATAAGTCTATATTTCTTGCAGTGGTCCGTTCAATGTTAATAATCGCCAGGTGGTCAAGTCTTTCATCACTCATTTTATTCCTGAGATAAGTTTTCAATCTTCGTAAACACGAAAATGTACGCTCGCAAGAGGCACTATACCTTTTCAACTTCAAATTGAGACTAATCATTTTCAAATTGAGAATAAACACGTTCAAATTGAGACAAAATAATCTGAAATCGATTAAACACATTCAAATTGAGAACTAACACAATCAAATTGAGAATAAACGTATTCAAATTGAGAATAAACACATTCAAATTGAGACAAAACAAGCTGAAGTCAGATAGCCGATAGCCTCTGGTGCTCTATCACTTTTTTCATTGATTATTTTGTTTAAAAATGCTAAAATTTCACTCAAAAGTTTCTTTACAGCTACACAGGCAAAAACTTGCGCCGTCCAACGCGCATAAGCAATTTTTTTCAATTCAATGGGCGGTTTTTTAGGTTTAATTTCTCTCTGAGTCTCAATAAATTTTAAATGCATGGAAGATCCCGACACAAAAACATATAATGCTTCTAAAATGTCAAAAAATAATTTTCCATTTGGTAAATTTTTACACACATCAACAACTATTAAATTTAATCGATGGTTGTAACAATGCGTATAAAGAGTTTGGGGTACTTCGTCTCTGAATAGTTTTTGAACTCCGTTTAATCGTCCTCCACTCATTACACTTGCACTATCATAAGTTTGTGCAACACATTTATTAATATCTATTTCACACCTCGCCAAAAGTTCTTTAATATGTAGCAATAACGAAGCTGCATTCAAGTCTTTCGCTGGTCTGTAACCAATGAAACGTTCATAGACAGTTCCTTCTAAATAATACCGCAACACTACCGAAATTTGTTCAGTTTTACGGACGTCTTTCGTTTCGTCACAAATTACTGCAAAGCTGCCAGCCTTTTTTACTTCTGTGCTTATTTCTTCCAAAATAAGCTTAGAAAAAATGAATAAGATTTCATTTTGTATTTTTGGACTAGTGTATTTTGCATTTTTCTTATCTTGACTTTTTTTTCGAACAATATCATTAAATTTTGAAAACAGAGTTAATAGTTCCAAAAAATTACCTCGATTTGTACTGTCTTCACCTTCTCTATCACCACGCTGGGCTACATTTTGAGTGGACGTATACAACAAAATATCAGAAATAATACCTATGTACGTCCTATTTTCCCGAACTAATGCAAGGTGGGCTTCATTAATTTGGACCGCAACAGAAGAACTTTCACCAGTATTTATTTTAGAAAAATGTGACCACTTAACTGCACAATTTTTATGTTCAGCACTTACAAAGTGTTTTTTAAAACCCGAATCACTTTCGAGGGCACGCTTCCAGTTTTTAAATCCAACTCCCACAAACACTACGTCTAAAGTTTCACCAACTGAAAAATGTCGACATACAAAACAAAATACCGAATCCGTAATTACACTATATTCTAACCATTCGGGATACAAGGTGTACCAGTTAATATTAAATTGTCTCATGCGGTCACCGAGCGCAGTTTTCGTATAAAATTTTAATTTTGGCTGCTTAGGACCGTCTATAGGGCTTTGTGAAAGATCAACCGGCCCTGCTGCTTTTTTAATTACTTCAGAATCAGACTGTTTTTTTTTCCCGATGTAACCACTCTTCAAATTTCATTTGGGGTTCCTCAAATTCAGAAATATCAGTTTCTTCTAGAATTGTTTCATTTTCGGAAATTTCGGATAGCATTTCCTCCTCAGAAAAATCATGCAATTCTTGTGAAAGGACACTAATGGCGGTCGATTGAGTCTTGCCTTTTTCATCATCACCGTTATCCGATTTTGAGGTTGAAGGAGCACATGTATCACTTTCACTACTTTTAATTTTTTTGGCAAAAAAATCTTTAATTGTCGCACCTCTCTTTTGGCTCATTTTTAAAATTTAAAGTCCCGGTTGCACGTTTCTATTTCGACTTACGGAATAGCACTGAAATGGTAAACAGGGGAAAGGCGCTCCAGTATTCAATAAATGATAAAATATTTGTTTTAAAATTCAAGTGTTAAGTGTCCAATAATTCTTTCAAACAGCCAATTTTATTTAGTCTATACCGCTAGAGAACTAATAGACTTTTTTTGTTTTGAGTGACTGATGCATGCCCTGGCGCCGCGTCAACCGCCAGAATATGTCGTTTGTGCTTTACGCTTTATTAGTGATTTTTGGAAAGTAATTAAATAACTCTTTATGTTAATGCTTTACTCCAGAATGTTTTTCAAGATTGTAAATGAATCATAAAGTTAACTTCATTTCATTTTTATTAGTAAAATTATTCATCTAATTCTTGCACTGCCGCACTGGCAACGGGTGGGCACAAGGGTGGGCCCGCCGAATTTTGGGTGTGCCTGGGCCCACCCCTGGTTACGTGCCTGTCTGAAAGGGCATTTTCAGTGGATGGATCGTTTGCAACAAAACTTCGGTCAAAATTAGGAAGATTCATCTTTAAATGCACTTGTAGCGCTCAAGTCATATTTTAAAAACAATATTTATTTTGTTATTTTATAAAATAATATCTACTTACTTCTATAATTTAATGGAATAGTTTTTTCTTTTTTTATTTAAGATAGTGTTCATGTTATTTTTTTATTATTTTTTGTTCTTGTTTTGTACTGTTGCTAAAGCCTAATACCTAATATTATAATAAAAAATACTAAATCACTTTTTTTTTTGTTTTCTTAGCGCAATTAATAAAATGTATCTCGATTTCGGGACTATAATCGGGACTTTCGGGATTAGTACCGGGACTTGGACACACTAGTACGGCGTAAACTTTAAGTAGACCGATAGCGATTAATTCAACCGTTGGCGTTTAGGTGAGCCGAACTCTGGCCAGTCTACCAGTCTGTTACCGTTAGCATGTCTGCATTACTTATATGCAAGTATCGCGGTGGTGAGATAGTTCGAACACTAAGAATAGTGGGGGTGCTTAGGTGATGTGGACTCTTTAAGCAAGACCGTAGGCTCGTCTAAATGGACGTTGCACAGCACGATCGATGTTCGTTTTAAAGATTTAGAAGTTTAGAACAAACTCAGTTTTACAGTTTATTAGCTATTGAAAATTTTAATTGTTACAATGAAAAATTTCCGGAAGAACATTTCGAACGTCTTTTTAGCGTATATGGCAGATACTTTAAAAAATCCGCTTTAAAACTTGAACTGCAATATTTATACAGCGACACATCAATAATTGGAAATGCAGATAATGTTGCAAAAATGCTAAAAAATATGTATGAAGATGAACTTTATAATTGCTTACCTCAACTGTATAAATTGCTGCAATTAATTGTAAGGAGCTTTTCGACATTGAAGCGAATTAAAAGTTACTGCCGCGATACAATAAGCCAAGATCGATTTTCGGCATTAAGTGCAATAGCCATCGAAAAAGATCTAGTTTCTAAACTAGAACGAAATAACGAGTGGCATGATAACATAATTGATCATTTTGCGTCAATGAAACAAAGACGTATTGATCTTGTACATATACTGTGCGGTCGTTTAGTCTGGAAACCCGGGCATAAAAGTTGTTGTCCGTTCATTTATTGAACAAATCCTCGGACAGGTCAATTTTTATTTTTTATTGCACACATTTTGACATATCGTTAAATTTTTTTCCGCCATATTTGAAAATGTTATGACGTCATCGCCATGATTCGTCCACATTATTGATTGTTTCGCAAGATATGCAAAAATTACATTATAGGCAGTTTGCATAAAATCCTTTCTCTAGTTATAAGCAACTTTTTTGATAATCTAAAACGTGAATTAGACAACGTTCCCTCATCGAATTTGTGGAATTACGATGAAACAAACTTAGGAGACGATCCTGGTGCAACAAAAGTGCTTATAAGAAGAGGGACAAAGTATCCCGAACAAATTAAGAATGCCACAAAAGCATGCACAACGTTGATGTTGTGTGGGAATGCAGTTGGAGAAATTGCACCAGTATACGTGGTATACAACAAAAAAATGTGGCAAAGCTGGACGGAAGGTGGACCCGATAATTGTAGATACAACCGGACCAAATCCGCATGGTTTGACTATCAGTGTTTTGAGGACTGGTTGATCAATGCCATGCTGCCAATTCTTAAAAAAGAAGGGAGTTCTCGTTTGACATTCGGAGGATAAAGACGTATGGCCGTCTGCTCCTCTGCGATATCTACAACCGCGAGTGAGAGTTGACCTGAGGTCAAGTTATCGTTAAAAATAGTTTTAAAATCTTTTACAAACACAAGTAAACAACTAATGTAAATAGTGAAATTTATCACACATAAAAGGACCCCATTGGGAGGGACTCACGTCACATAACAATGAGTAAGAGAACCAATACTGAACTTTCACCCCCAATTCTAGTAAATAAGAAATATTACTTTGAACAAACCAAACTAATAACAGACAAAAAATACTTTCTTACAAATGATAATATTCAAAATTTACTTAATCAAGGTAAACATGCAGCAGCAATCAGCCAGATGGATACTACTGATCAAAGTACTATCGAAAGCTCACCACACGATATCAAAGTAAAAATTCCTCCTATCTTTCTACACCATGCATCACAATTAAAACATCAACAAATAATAAAGGACCTCAAAGAGCAAGCCACAGGAGAATTCGAAACAGCACAGAAAGGAGACAAGATAAGAATTAACTTAAATAAAGTAGAAGATTATAGAAAAATGACCAAATTTTATGCAGACAATAACATTAACTACCACACATTCAAAGATCCTGAAAAAAACAACTTATCAGTAATGATTAGAAACCTACCAATCTCAATAACCGAAAAAGAAGTACAAGAACTAATAAACTTGAAATATCCGGTGATTAAGGTAGCACGACTTTACAATAAAGACAGAAAAGCAATACCATTATGTGCGGTGGAATTAGACAATACCGATAATGCTAAAGAAATCATGAATCTAAGAAAAATACAGTACAGCATAATAGAAGTTGAACCCAGAAGAAGAACTAAAGACACACCGCAATGCAAAAAATGTCAACGATATGGCCACACCAGGAATTACTGTCATATGGAACCCCGATGCATTAAGTGCACTGGTAACCACGACTACACTAAGTGCACAAAAGTACATAACGAACCACCGCAATGCGTAAACTGCGGGGAACAACACCCCGCCAATTTTAAAGGGTGCAGCTACTACCTAAAAATAACTAGACAAACAAATAGATATAATCAAAATCGAGAGCTCAAGACACAGTCGAAACTCGGCCAAACACCAGTCAAAATAACTATCAGCTAAATCAGCAAGACGAACAAGACTATGATAGATCATTCCCTAAACTTCAAAATAACCTAAATAGATATATAAATAAGAAAGATACACCAGGTATAGTAACCGCGATTATAACAAAAATAATTGAATTAATAATTCCACACATCGATAAAATAATGCCATATCTTACAACATTAATCCCCCAATTATACAACAATGGATCCAAATAAGAAACACATAATTAATAACTTAACAGTCCTAAATTGGAACGCTGACGGTATAAAAAGGCAGCGCACAATCTTTATGGAATTCCTGGCAAGGCACAACGTGGACATAGCATGCATATCTGAAACACACCTAATCAACAATGAAAAATCAAAGTAACAGGATATGAAATATACAGGGTGACATTGAAAAAACTACAATGCATAGTACCACGCGATAGAGGACCATAAAATAATAAAAAAAGTTCTTATACGCTAATGTCCGATCGTCTTTTTTTTTAAGATACAGGATGTTAAAAGTTTGTTAGAAAATTTAAATTTTTTTAAATTTCTTCCGATTGTGAAGACATAATTGAACCAAAATTGGTGCACACTATGCCCTTGCAGGTGGCTATTTTGTGTATTTTAGTTTCGAGTATTATTAGAATATTATCATATTTTTAACGCGTTGAAACGCTTTCCTGTAGTTGGCTAGTATCTTGAAAAAAAAAGGCGATCGGACATTAGCGTATAAGAACTTTTTTTTATTATTTTATGGTCCTCTATCGCGTGGTACTATGCATTGTAGTTTTTTCAATGTCACCTTGTATAGAACAGACAGAAATGCTTCAACTGCATCAGGAGGCGTAGCGATTATAATAAAACAAAAGCTGGGTCATTACCCCATATTTAGCCTTCAACTACAAAACCTCGAATCAGTAGCAATAAAACTAGTCCTTGAAAACAAAGCACTAATAACGCTCTATGCAGCTTACAAACAGCCAAATAAACGAATTTTGGAGGAAGACATAAAAAAAATATTCCCAACAAACGACTCCACATTAGTAATAGGTGATCTGAATTCTAAGCTCACAGACTGGGGGTGTAGAGCAAAGAATTAAAATGGTGTAAGACTACATAAAATTATTGTAAACCATAACATACAAGTTTCTACCCCTACGGAATACACTTATTATCCCATAAGGCTGGACCACAGACCTGATATATTAGATGTAGTCTTATTCAAAAATTTCAGCAAACCAATCTACCAAACTGTAATAAATGAATTAGATTCTGACCACCTACCAGTAGTCATTTCGTTCTTCAACACTCCACAACAGACACCAGTAGTACCCAGACTAATAGAAGGCAAGATCGATTGGGAAAACTTTAACTCCGAACTAGGCAAGAATATGAAAAGCCCAGGACATATTCACACAACCGACGATATAGATGCAGCAATACAACAGTACACTGAAGATGTGAAAACTAGCATCCAATCAGCAGTGACAGAAAAGAATAATAAAAAACGAAGTTATCCATGTACTCCAGTAGAAATATTAAACCTCAAATTGAAAAACAAAATAAAACGAGAATGGCAAAGGACGCGGCGCCCACATTTAAAAACACTAACAAATCAACTCACCCACCGGGTTAGATGGCAACTAGATAACTATAAGTATAGCATGTACAACAAGCATATAGAAGAACTCCAACCACGTGACGCAACAATGTGGCAGGCCACGAAGCGACTGATACGACAACCAAACATTATTCACCCTTTAACAGACAACAATACCTCATACGTCCCTGATGAACAAAAAGCAAACTTGCTAGCATCACAATATGAACAAGTTTTTACACCAAATGACACGAACACATCACAAGATCATCTGCAAGAAGTAAACACAACTATCAAAGACTACATCAGTCAGAATCCGAGAGAGTTTACACCAACTTCACCAACAGAGATCAAGGAAATTATTTCGAAACTCCCAAATAAGAAATCGCCTGGATCAGATCAAATCACAAACCCAATCTTAAAACATCTTACAACTAAGTCGCTAGCGTTTTTAGCTACAATCGTTAACGCGTATCTCAGACTTGGATACTTCCGAAGTAAATGGAAACACGCTATTATATTGCCATTTCACAAAAATGGAAAAGATAAACATAAACCCGATAGCTATCGCCCAATAAGCTTACTATCAACGCTCTCAAAACTTCTGGAAAAAATTATACACCAACGATTACAATCAATACTGGAGCAGCGAAACATTATACCACATCACCAATTCGGTTTTAAAAGAAAGCACTCAACTACGCACCAACTAATTAGAATTACAGAAGCAATTGAAAGAGGTTTCGAGAACAAAATATATACAGTTATTTGCTTCCTCGACCTTCAAAATGCATTCGATAGAGTATGGCATGATGGACTTAAATATAAACTGATCAAACTAGGAATTCCAAATGATCTCATTGACGTCATAATATCATTCATTACGGGTAGAACGTTTGCTGTTCGGGTGTACCAGTCCACAATAAGAGTCATAAACGCAGGAGTATCGCAACGAAGCATACTCGGACCAATTTTGTTTAACCTCTACGCCCACGACATAACAACCACAGAAAACTCTACACTGGCAATGTTCGCAGATGACACTGCACTGTTTACCTAACATGAAAATCTAGGGACAGCAATAAACTATTTACAACCTCGGCCAGGCAAACCAACATAAAAGACTAAAGCGAAAACTTCCACAAGACTTATTACAAGAGTGACAACGATTCTAAACAAACTGTCAATAACAATTAACCGATAGTGAAAGAATCATATATTAAAATAATTAATTAAGAGGAATGTAACCCTCACATAGTTAGTATTAGTCCTAAGTAGTCGTAAAACTGAGTCATGTATAGCAATAGTATGCTGAGCTGGCTTGAATATAATAAAAAAAAAACACAAGAAAGAAAAAAGGTGCTACTAGGGGATAACCTAAGCTCTCATTTAAATATTGAAGTGGTACGTCAGTGTGAGATAAACAACATCGCTTTTATAGCACTGCCGCCAAATGCAACGCATCTGTTACAACCTTTGGACGTAGCTTTCTTTAGACCAATGAAAGGTAACTGGCGAGCCGTTTTACGTGAGTGGAAGGATACTGTGTTTGGAAGCCGATGTGCGACAATACATAAAGACCAATTTCCCACCTTTTTAAAAAATTTAATGGATATCATGGTGGAGAGGACCTGATATTATTCCCGCGGGATTCAGGAAATGCGGTATATAGCCCCTGAATCCTGAAGAAGTATTAAGTCGCCTACCGAAAGAAATTATGCAGAACAATGAAGATATTAGGGAGGCTATAGGTGAAACTTTCTTGGAACAATTACACAGAAAACGAGAAGCTGTAACTGAGCTGCGTCAACGTAAAAGACGGACACTAGTAAATATAGAGCCAGGAAAAAGTATCTGTGCTGCGGACCTAACTCCCAAGGCTACTAACTTAAATTCCGAAAATTCATCTATAAAATGCGACAAACAAAACGTTCCAGTTTCAACAGAGCAGTGCCACCAAATAAGAATCAAGAAATTTCTGAACCATATATCAACCTCAAAACAATGTAAAAGGCAAAAAATTATCAAAAAGACTGGGCGTTAATTACTAGACACTGAGAGTGAAGACTCAGATGAAGTGTCATACAGAGAAAGCTACATGTCAATCGTAGACATAAGAAATTTCCTTCAAGCAGAAATTTCTGCATACGTTGGAAGAAGGGGATCTTGAACGGCGTTTGGAATATTGTTTATGGAGTCAAGGTAATTTTTTAAATGATCAGAGTTTCCTAAAGTAAATCTTGTTTACTGATGAGGCTACATTTATCACCAACGGAATAGTTTTATCGCAAAATTGTAGATATTGGTCTGCAGATAACCCACACTGGATAATAAACTGTAAACATCAGTATTCTCAAAAAATTAACGTTTAGTGTGGAATTCTAAACAATAGGATTATAGGACCATTCTTTTTTAAACAAAATTTAAATGCTCCGCGCTTTTTAGAATTTTTAAATAACGATTTATGGGATGCATTACATGATCTTCCAGTTGCAGTATGGCAGGAAATGTACTTTCAATTAGACGGGGCGCCTATACATAATGCAGTTGTGGTTAGGGAATGGTTAAATGAGAATTTCCAGGGAAGATGGATAGGTTGTAACAGTCCCCTAATCGAATGGTCACCTAGATCCCCCGATATCACACCATTAGATTTTTATTTATGGGGAACTATTGAAAATAAAGTGTATAATATGCTTTGTGACAGAATAACTCACGCCTTCCAAGACATAAGTCGAGAAGAACTGAGAAAGGTTGTCGGAAACAACAGAAAACGAATAGAAAAATGTATACGTGCTAATGGCGATTTAGTTGAAAATACTGTTATAGTATATTTGGTCGTGCTGTGCACGAGATATAAGTATTGTTTTTGGGTTACTATGTAACGTGTTGTTAGTTACGAGAAAAAAAATGTTATGTAAACAAGTTATTTAATGACAAATAGTAAATTTTATAATTCATTGTAATTCATTATTTTGGAAGTACAGTAAGAACAATATCAAAAATAAAATGAGGTACTTCGCTATCTCAACATGGTCCTTCGAGCCGGATTCGTTAACCGCAAAAATAATTGAAATAAAAGTGAAATAACATAAAATCAAGAAGAAGCTCTAATTTGCATGGTTCTGGCAGAATAAAATTCAAGAATTTGGGTACAGAAACAGTTAGAAGACTACGTTCTACCCAGAAAGGCCGTTGTTACTACGTGCAACGCAGCAATACTTGAAAATCCCAGGGGCCATCGGCAATATAATAACTGTCAATAGTAAAAGACAGAATATCCAGGCAAGTGTACATTCTTGTTTGTTAGCAGGGAGCTTCCAATATTCTTTGTTCAATTTAGTTGAAGTAAAGGTCACATTATGGAACCCGAACTAAAAGGGTTGATTTCAAAACGCGCTCAAATTAAAGCCCGTATCACTAGAATTGAAACTTTTTTCCAAAGTTGCACCGATAAGGATAGCGTAACACAGTTAAAACTTCGTTTAGCTAAGGTTGAGACCGCGTTTCAAGAATATGATGATGTGCAATCACAAATAGAATCTTTAGTTGAAGACGGTAGTCAAAACCACGATCGCGATATATTTGAAACGCACTATTTTGAATTAATGACACAAGTAGAACTCTTTCTGGCAGAGCATTCATCAAGGTCCAATAGCGAAAACGAACCATTAACGCATAGTCACAATAGTAGTGTAATTCATAATTCGCAATTCGATTTACAAGTCAAGTTGCCAACGTTAAAATTACCCATCTTTGCAGGTAAGTACGAACAATGGACTTCATTTCAGGAAACATTTTGCTCACTAATTCACGATAATAGTAGTCTTAGTAATATTCAGAAGTTTCATTACTTAAAATCATGCCTCAAAGATGAAGCTGCAAACGTAATAGAAACGTTAGGAATATCATCTGAAAATTATTCAATCGCGTGGGATTTATTAAAAAGCCGTTTTGAAAATAAGCGTTTAATCATAAAAAATCATGTGTGTGCCCTATTTAATTTACCGGTGATTATAAAAGATTCCTTCACATCGCTAAGACAAACTTTAGACAATGTTTGTATGCATTTAAAGGTATTAAAGGGTATGAGTTTACCTACTGAATCATGGGACGTATTAATTATACATTTATTAACGTCTAAATTTGATTACAATACAATTAAAGAATGGGAAGCCTATACTAAATCAGATATAGCCACAATGAGCGAAATGACCGAATTTCTAAAACGTAGATGTCAGATTTTGGAATCACTAAGTTGCAACAACAGTTTGCAAAAGGTTTCGCCAAATTTAAAACATATCACAAAAAATACACGTCATATCAGTGCGCATGTAACAACTAACACACTAGTATAGTCAAATATGTAAAAAACAGCACCCTATTTATCAATGTGACGAATTTTTAAATATGCCGGTAGAAACTAGATTGCTGGAAATAAAGAAATTGAAATTATGCTTAAACTGTTTCAAGGGAAACCATTTTATGCAAAATTGCTTTGCACGAAAATGTAGAGTTTGTCACAAACAACATAATACGTTATTGCATAATCCAACAGTTAAACCAAAAAACGAAGTGGAGTCAGCAATTAAACAAAATGGATTGGAAGTACAATCTCCCACTTCATCGGTAGTTGACGAAAATGCGGTTGCAAGTAGCGTAGTAAATAATCATTGTTATCAAGGTCAAACAGTTACTCAAGTTCTTCTTTCCACTGCAATTGTTGAAATACCCGATGCAAATGGCAAATTGCATGATTGTCGATCACTTTTAGATGTTAAATCGCAATCAAACTTCATAACACAGTCAATATGTAAAAAATTAAAAATTGGGACTGAAACAGCAAATCTCGTCATTACAGGTATAAATCAATCTTTTAGTAAGGCAACGGAAACCGCGAATGTCACAATTAAGTCAAAACATAAGCCTTATTCACGGAGTTTAAAGTGTTTAGTGTTAGATAAGATAACAGATAGTTTACCGGCATCTAGTATACCGTCTCGGTTAAGTATTCCAAAAAATCTTAAGCTCGTTGATTCAAGTTTCAACGTATCGTCGCCTATTGATTTATTATTACTATTATTAGGCGCAGAAGTATTTTGGGAACTGCTATGCAATAAACAGATTAAAGCAAGTAACGGTCAACCATACTTGCACAAAACACATTTGGGATGGATCATTGGTGGCTCATTAAATATCAGTCAATCGACGCCACGAACAAGTTGTAACGTAACCCTTAATGCTTTAGAAAAACAAGTGGTCAAATTTTGGGAAGTCGAGGGCATGGACTCTATAAATTCGTCGAAAAAGTTGTCAAACGAAGAATTAAAATGTGAAACTCATTTTAAGCAAACATTTAAAAGAAATTTAGAAGGACGATTTATAGTACAATTGCCATTTAAAGATAATAAGCAATATTTAGGGCATTCTAGGGAAAACGCTTTGCAACGTTTCTATTCGCTAGAACGTAAATTTAAAAAACATCCAGAAATCAAAACAAATTATGTAAATTTTATGGATGAATATTTGCAGTTAGGACATATGGAGCTTGTAACACCGAATGACGTAGTTGAATCCGTCAACACGTTTTACTTACCCCATCATGCGGTAGTTAACGAGTCAAGCTTAACTACTAAACTTCGAGTAGTGTTTGACGCGTCCGCGAAATCCTCTTCGGGAGTAAGTCTGAACGACAATCTGATGGTTGGTGCTACCCTGCAGCAGGACTTGTTCTGTATAATTACGCGATTTCGAACGTATCAATACGTTTTATCGGCGGATATCGCTAAAATGTACCGTCAAATACTAGTAGAACCCATGCATCGCGACTTTCAAAGAATTCTATGGCGCACAGATCCTCAACAACCAGTTGAAACTTACAGACTAAAAACCGTGACGTATGGGACAGCTTCGGCGCCATTTTTGGCTGTAAGATGCCTACAACAAACAGCTGAGGATTTAAGAACAAAAGATACACTCGCGTATCATGCAATTTTAACTGATTTTTATGTCGACGATTTGTTAACGGGAACAAATAGTTTTAGTGAAGCCAAAATTTTACGAGATCAGCTATTAGAGATATTAGGCAGTGCGGGGTTTGAACTAAGAAAATGGGTGTCGAACCATCCAGAATTAGCACCAGATTTGTTGTGCGAATGGGTAGACTTAGACAAACAGGGTGACACAAAAATACTAGGATTGCGTTGGGATTATAAAACGGATGAATTAAAATACGGGTTAAAGCAGTTTGAAGCACCGAAAAGATTGACAAAACGGCTAATTTTGTCTACAATAGCACAGTTATTCGACCCGTTAGGTTTAATCGGTCCGATTCTAATAACTGCAAAGATCATACTTCAAAGAATTTGGTCTGAACGTTTAGGCTGGGATGAGGTAATTCCTAATAACTTACAAATCATGTGGACGCAGTTTTTAAAAAATCTGCCAGGCATAAACGAATTAAGAGTACCACGGAAGGTAGTGGGCGATCGACTGTCGGTAACATTTGAATTACATGCATTTTCAGATGCGTCCAATTTTGCGTACGGTACGTGTCTTTATGTTAAATCATCTGATAGCTTAGGGAATTATACGGCACAATTACTATGCGCCAAAGCTAAGGTGGCACCATTAAAGACAATATCTTTGCCTCGACTGGAGTTGAGTGGGGCCCTTCTGTTAGCACAACTAGTTAATAAACTCGAACAAACATTAAACATAAAATTTAGTAAACATTATTATTGGTGTGATTCAAAAATTGTACTTGCGTGGATAGCTGCTGAACCCAATACGTGGAAAACTTTCGTCGCAAATCGCGTATCTGAAATACAGCAATTAACCAATGCGACTGATTGGCATCACATAGCCTCAAAACATAATCCTGCAGATATCATATCACGCGGTGCAACAGCTCAGGAACTTCAACAATCGTCGGTTTGGTGGAATGGCCCAGAATGGCTCAGACAAAATAGCGATACTTGGCCATTCACATTAACAAACTGTCAGAATCAAAATGTATTCGAAGAAAAACGTACAGTACTAATCAGTACAGTTCCAGTGCGCGAATCAAATTTTGCAATTATGCATAAATTCTCATCGTTTATTAAACTTCAAAGAGTCATATCGTATTGCATTAGGTTCAGTTACAATATGAAACACAAATTATCCAAACGCGTTGGTGCCTTACGCCCTATGGAATTACACGAGGCAATGATTTCAATTGTAAGATATGTGCAAGGTGAACAATTCAGCAAAGATATTCAAGAATTAAAGAAAGCCAAAAGAGTCAGTAAAGAAAGTAAATTATTATCGCTCAATCCGTTTATCGATGAAAGGGGCGTGATTCGGGTAGGTGGTAGATTAAGTAACACCAGTTTACCATGTAATAGTAAACATCCAATAATATTACCAGAAAACCATCAGGTAACAAAATTGTTGGTTATCCAAGAACACCATAAACAGCTTCACGCAGGGCCTCAACAGACGTTAGCTTCATTACGCCAAAGGTTTTGGCCAATTGTGGCAAGAAACACGGTTAGGCAAATTCTGCACAAATGCGTAAAATGTTTTAGGGCAAATCCTGTGACTATTGACCAATTGATGGGTGAGTTGCCAGAAAACAGGGTACAACCGGCACGTCCATTTGTAAATTCAGGTATTGACTATGCTGGTCCTATTACAATAAAGGGCGGTCATGGTCGCAGTAAAAAGACAATTAAGGTATACGTGGCAATTTTTGTATGTTTTGCCACGAAGGCATTGCACATTGACTTGGTTAGTGATCTCACTACGCTATCATTTTTAAACACCCTGAAGCGATTTATTGCTCGTAGGGGTAACATATTAAATTTATATTCGGACAATGCGACTACCTTTGTCGGTGAATTAAAGGATCGTTTTCAGTTATTTAGATCTCAACACTTTGAATCTAATGTAATAGACGAATTAGCTTCCCTAAATATTACATGGAATTGTATACCTCCCAGATCTCATTTTGGTGAAATTTGGGAGGCAGCTGTCAAATCAACAAAACACCACTTACGTCGAATAGTTGGAAATGCATTGCTAACTTACGTTGTACACAATCCTCACCGGTATTGAGTCTTGTTTAAATTCACGTCCTCTCACTCCTTTATCGACTAATCCTGACGTTTTAAACCCATTAACCCCTGCTCATTTTCTAATTGGAGGCCCACTGACGACGTTAATAGAACCAGACGTAACGCAACTGAAATTAAATCATCTTTCGAGATATCAGTTAATTGAAAGATTACGTCAAAATTTTTGGAAAAGGTGGTCCACAGAATACCTAAGCCAGTTGCAACAGAGGTCAAAATGGAAACAAAGGTCGTCTGTGCAGCTTCTCCAAGGCATGATGGTTGTCATTAAGGAGGATAACCTACCCCCTTTAAAGTGGAAATTGGGCAGAATTCTACAATTGCATCCAGGAAGTGATAAGTTGTGCAGAGTGGTATCGATAAAAACACATAACGGAGTGATAAAACGTGCGATTAGCAAAATCTGTGTTTTACCTATGGACAATGAATGACTGTATAATAATCAGTAGATTAATTCACAATAATTGTTTTTCAATAGCTATAGGTATGTTTATGGATTTATAGTTTTAAGATATTAGTTAATTTTAGTTTAATTATATGCAATTTAAACATTCTTATTTGAAAGACGAGCGTTCAAGGTGGGCGGCATGGTCGTGCTGTGCACGAGATATAAATATTGTTTTTGGGTTACTATGTAACGTGTTGTTAGTTACGAGAAAAAAAAATGTTATGTAAACAAGTTATTTAATGACAAATAGTAAATTTTATAATTCATTGTAATTCATTATTTTGGAAGTACAGTAAGAACAATATCAAATATAAAATGAGGTACTTCGCTATCTCAACAATATTCGCTGCCACATTGGAACTGGAGTTTATGCATAGTACCGGAAACTCACTAAAATAAATAAATAGTAGGCGTTACAGTATTAATATTAACAATGCCGTATGTTCAGAACCGCTGGAACAAGCTCTGTAATCTCTAAACTCTCAAAGTCATACGGTGTGGCTTCAAGTGGACTTGCCCTTGAATCTCAATGTGGTAGCGAATATACTATATTTAAGTAATTAAGCATCGTTTTTTGTTATTATGTTGAATTAAAGGAATAAAATAAAAAATCATGGCAAACTTGTGAGATTATTATTCGAATTTTCTGGACTTGAGAGAGATTTTCAAAATTGTTTGTTTTTAATGAAATTTCGGATTTAGCTTATTTGAACTTTTATTAACAAGATTTTTTGATAAAAAAAATCCCTAATAGGGTAAAGCATACAGTAGCCGGCCCCTCTACAGTTACTGGCCTTCTGGAGATATTTGGTAAAATATTAAGGATTTCGATGAATGCAGCCTAAGTTGTTATATTAGGTACTCTAAGGTTGGTACTTCTTGAAACTTTCGCGCCAAATTTAGTGCCAGTAGCTTTATGGTGTTTGACACACTAAAAGTTTGCAGAGTGTGTTCGTTATTGTTTGCTGTGGCTTCGTTTCCTTATAAATCTGGTAAGCGCAACGTGCCCGGTGTTTGGTTGAATTTATGCTTTATTCAATAGAATTGTTTGAGGTAACTTTTGAATGCAAAGGGTATAGGTTAGATTTTATCATCACATAAGGTAACGGCACCAATAAATGACAGATACCCAATAGCTGACACTTTCGAAATTTTGACTTAAATTTAAGGATTTTTTTATGTACTACAAGGCCATCTCAATTATACTAGGCATCCTACATGCATTACCTGAACAAAAATTGTTTTTAGTATTCCTAATACAGTATAGACGATTTTGGCGGGAATTTTTTTTAGTGTGTGATGCAGCTGGTCCTAAGCAGTTGTAGTTTGCTTAAGAAAACTGTTAAGCGCTCTAAAATTTCATTAATTGTGTAAAAAACTTGTTTGTGCAAAGAAAGTGTTCTTGAATGTGATGTAAGTTTATTATAGATTATTAAAAACAGTTTTACATAAATAGAATTTTTCTGGAGAAAATATGGTTAGGTTTTTACGCCTGTCAATTATTGGTTCAATTAAAATTAAAAAGTTCCAATAAATGACATATGTGTCACTTATTGGGGTACTGTTCAAGCACAATAATATGTCAATTTTAGGAGCACTAATGCCTGTAAAAGAAGCAGTTAACATGTGCACAAAGTTATAGTTAATATAAGCAGGTAGTACCAATAACTGACACATGTCATTTACTGGGTAAAAATATAATATCATCTATTGGATTTTTTCTATTTTTTTCAAATTAGATGTCGCAAAAAACAATGAAGTATAGTGAAGATGCTTTGATAAGTGCAATAGAAGCTATACAGAAAGGTATGCCGACTGCAACAGCCAGCAGAACATTTGGAATTCCGAGGACAACGTTGATATACAAACACAATGGGAAACTTCCTCTTAAATGCAGGAAAGGTCCTGCCACGAATCTCACAACGGAAGAAGAAGAATTGCTGGTTAAATGGCTTCTGTATATTGCAAAAAAGGGGTTTCCTGCCACAAAAACTCAGTTACTTGATTCTGTTGAGTTACTGGTAAAGCAACTGAAACGGGAAACTACTTTCAGTAATGGTCGTCCAGGGAAAAAGTGGTTTGCCTGTTTTATGAAACGACACCCTGTTATATCACAACGTGTGAGCCAAAATTTAACTTCATCAAGATCTGCCGTTACTGAAGCGAAACTACGAGCTTGGTTTGAAGAAATTCAAGCATTTATAAATGAGGAAAACGTTGATGCTGATATTTGGAATGATCCTTCCAGAATTTTTAATGCTGATGAGGCAGCTTTTGTTTTATCTCCAAAAGGACAGCAAGTTTTGGCTAGGAAAGGAGAAAAAGCTGTTTATAACCACATCAATAATGATGAAAAAGAATGCCTTACAACATTGATAAACGTCAATGCAGCAGGCATGATTGTACCTCCAATGGTAGTTTTCAAGTATGAAAGAATTCCTCCACATATTACCAATTTAATGCCAAATTCTTTGGGTATTGCAAAAAGTGAAAATGGGGGGATGACAGGTGCCACATTTTATGAATATATCACCAACATATTTTATCCTTGGTGTCTAGAAAATAAGATAATCTTTCCTGTAGTTCTCTACGTAGATGACCATTCTAGTCATTTGACGATGGCAATTTTTGTAGAGAAACAAAAATTATACTTATTGCGCTGTACCCTAATGCTACGCACATCCTACAGCCATGTGCTGTTGCAATATTTCGACCTCTTAAAATTGGATGGAAAAATGCAGTCCATAAATGGAAAATTGAAAATAATGGGGCAAAATTTAAAAAAGATTATTTTGGTCAAGTTTTAAATCAGGCAATACAGCAATCAGTAAATAAAGAAATAATTGCGAATGCCTTTCGCACTACTGGTCCCTTAAACCCAAATGCCATTCATTATGGAAAATATTTTAATACCAACCAAGCGGTGACAACCATAAATAGTAGTATCAAAGAAAAAGAAGAAATCTATCAAAATATGAAGAACTGTACTGCCTTAATTGAAGAGTATGTATCAGAAAGTACTTTAAATTCCTTCAGAAATTGTGTTGATGGAGAATGGGAAGGAAATCTAGAAAACAAATCATTGTTTGAATTTTGGAAATATGTAAGCAGTAAAACTAATTTGAAAAAAGAAGGTATGGAAGCAAAAGTTACAGAATGCAAGAACAACAGAGATGTAATACCAAGCAATAAACAAGAAAATGAATATGCTGATAATAAAAGAATCACCATAATTAGTGATATTACAATAAGAGAAAGTGAGAACAATATCTGTAAAGAAAGTAATGGAAGCACTACAACTACAACAAATGAACAAAACTTGAATCAAGTGAGTCCTGAAAAATTAGAAATTGGAGAGTTATCTTGTGTTCCAACGCCGTTTAAAAGTTGTTTATTCTGGCCACAAGGCACGAAATGTGACAATAAATTACGAAAGAAAAAAGAAAAACTACCATCAGTAGCAACTTCAAAACAGTGGCAAACTTATCACGTGAAGAAACAAAGATTAAAAGAAGAAAGAGAAGCAGCGAAAGAAGAACGTAAAAGAAAACGAGAAGAAAAAAAAGCTTTGAAGACTAACACATCAAAACGACAAAAGCCCATCAAAGAAGTTGATGAAGTATCATCAGACTCTTCAATTGAAGTAAATTTAGAAAGTGAAGAAGAAGGAGGCGATTACATGGAAGAAGAACTGAACGAAGATGAAAATAAAGCAGATAAGCCTACCATATCCACAATAAAAGTTGGAGATTATGTTATAGTCAAATATGATGAAAAGTATTTTCCTGGCAAAATCAAAGTTATACAAACGAAACGTGTTCATGTTTCAGCAATGACTATTGCTGGATTAAATAGCTGGAAATGGCCTTATCCAGTAGATGAAGTATGAAGTAATAAAGTAGATTGATTGATAAATAACTTAAAACATTTCCATCAGAAATGTATTTAATAAGTTAACGTTTGGTTGATTTGATATAACAAGTTTGAAGTTTCGCAATCACTACATTGTAAGAGTCGTTAATTCTGTTTACTAATAGAGATGCACTTGTATAAATATGAGTCAGACAAGCAGCTGGTTATGTTGCGCAATCATTCCATTGTGTTACAATGTTGCATGTGTTTATATTAACTTTATGTGGGTTGTACGTTGTGACCTATATTCATACAATGTCAGGAATGAATGGATTCCTTGTTCTAACATGATCAGATGTTTAATTATGAGAGAGAACGAACACATCTTGACAGTATAAATACGTGAGCATTTTCAATAGTAAATTCAGTCTCTATTTGGGCTCTTACTACGATGCCTGATTAAAGATCAGACGAGAGGCTCTTCCTTAAACTCTTGGCCCTCAGCCAAGGGTTGGGAATTCATATACTTTGTTGTGTGGTTCATGTAAGTAGATATTAATGTTAAGATCTTGTATGGGGTATTAAGTCCTTCGGACTTAATACAGAATTTATATATTGTTCGGATCAGGGTTGTAGATGAATAATTATTGTATTTAACTTGTACTCGTTGAACGAATAGTTTGGAATTGTATCTAAATTAATACCAATATATTTGTTGTTACTTAACCGTGTATTTTGAATACCTCTTGCACAAGCAAAGCATTTCACACTCGTAATTGAAGTTGCCATAAGTCTCTACCATCATTAGCAAATAACCAAGAAGGCACTTCGTTACAGTATCATCAGACTCTTCAATTGAAGTAAATTTAGAAAGTGAAGAAGAAGGAGGCGATTACATGGAAGAAGAACTGAACGAAGATGAAAATAAAGCAGATAAGCCTACCATATCCACAATAAAAGTTGGAGATTATGTTATAGTCAAATATGATGAAAAGTATTTTCCTGGAAAAATCAAAGTTATACAAACGAAACGTGTTCATGTTTCAGCAATGACTATTGCTGGATTAAATAGCTGGAAATGGCCTTATCCAGTAGATGAACTTTGATATTCAGAAGAGGAACTCATCGAAAGAATTGTAGAGCCAGTTCCAATAAACAAACGAGGATATTTTAGAATTGCAGAAATTCAAAAATATTGTGATTATTTTGTACAAATGTAATATAAAGTTAACATTTTTTAATATTGTTCCATTTGTATTATAAAATTAATGCTATGAATAAATATATGCTATGATGACACTTATTGGATTTTAGGGTGTCACCTATAGGGGAATGTTCAAAATTCACCTGTCAGTTATTGGTTATTTCAGTATTCTACAAAAATTAATTTTTGTTTTAGTAACTTAAAAAATGTATCACATTTCGAATAACAGACATTTAAGTAGAAGCTTTGAGTAGTGTATTGCAGCTAACTATTATAGAAAATTTTAAAATCTAAAATTTTTACAGACTCTTTAAACAAAAAATCACCTTAATGTGTCATTTATTGGTGCCGTTACCTTACATGTAACCTCAAATGTATTAAGTTTTAGATAATTTAATTGGGGGCCAACTACTGTGCATGAAAAAATAACGAATCACAGTTATTGGCCTCCCGGCAAATTAATGTAGCTTTGGGGGATTTTTACAACTTGGTTGTTTTACAATAAACGGCCGCGGCCAATGAAATGAATGTGGTTTTCTAGGGCCAATATCTGTATTTTATCAATAATAATTGTTTAATAAGTTAGGTAGGTAAATCAGCAAATGCAATCTCTCGCATCTAGGTAATTGGAACTTTTCCCATGTAGGTACCTATTCGCAGAAAATGCCAAAGGTTGCAAGCAAAGGTGCCACATACAACAAAAGGTATACGGAAAAGGACCTTGTGAATGCAATAGAAGCTGTAAAAGATGGTATGCCTAGAAGACTGGCTTGCAGAAAGTTTAGCATACCTAGAGCAACCTTGCAGTTTAGATTGTCAGAAAAATTTAAGAAATCGGGTCATGGGCCATCAACTTACCTTACTTCGGAAGAGGAAGTGGTGTTGGTTAACTGGATACAAGAATGCCATCGCAAGGGTTTCCCAAGACGGCCTGAAGACGTGCAAGCCTCTGTGAAGCAATTTCTAGAGAAAAAACCACGACCGAACCCTTTTCGAGATAATTATCCTGGTAAAGGATGGTATTTGAATTTTTTGAAAAGGCATCCGAAAATAACACTAGAAAATCGGAGGCAGAAACAGCGGCTTCATCAAAAGTAAGCGAAGATGATATCCGAAAATGGTTTCTTGAGATAACTGAGTATTTGAAAGAAAAAGGGTATGATAAAATTCTACAACATCAGCATAGGATTTTCAACGGGGATGAGACCAACTTTGCGTTGTGCCCTCAAAATAAGAAGGTTTTGGCGCCGAAAGGAGCCAAGAATGTATATGAAATAGACCATTCTCCGGCAAAATCTGCTATTACTGTCTTATTTACGTTTAGTGCTGCGGGTAAAATGGTACCGCCCCTTGTAATATATCCCTATAAAAGATTACCAAAAGAAATAGGCAGCTCCGTGCCAGAACACTTCAGCATTGCTCAGGAACGCCAATCGCGAAAGAGGAATATTATTATTTATAATTTAAAAGAAAATACTAGCGATTCTAGAAGTGTAACTGCTGAGAATGATAACCAAAAAATACTGGAAATACTGTCAGCTGTAATTCCTGGAATTCAGCAAAATAATATTAACAACATTTTCCGCTTAGGCAAAGCTGACTCATCCAGACAAACACCTAGACCAATTAAAGCTATTCTTAATGATGAAAATCTTGTACATCAAGCTATGAAAAATTCATCTAAACTAAAAGGCAGATTCTCCAATGCTAGTATTTCGATATCTTTAGATCGCACTCCAAAGCAGATTGAATTTTACCGTGCAGTAAAGAAAGAATTGGATGACCGTATTAGTTCTGGTGAAAAAGATCTAAAAATTAAGCATATCCGTGGGATCCCAACAATTATAACTTTAAACTGAAAACGCCCAACATTAAAAACCATTACAGTTGTTATTACCAAAATGTTCGTGGACTGAGATCCAAAACGCATGATTTCTATTGTTCAGCATGTTTATGTGAATTTGACTTTATTTGTTTAGTTGAAACTGCTTTAAATGATGATATATTTAATTCCGAACTCTTTCCTTCGTCGTACGCTGTATTTCGCTGTGATCGGCAGTTTAATGTTACTGGACAACAATGGGGTGGCGGTGCATTATTAGCTGTCAAGGATTGCTTTAATATGGAAATCGTCGACTTGTCTACTATAAGAAGATCATTGCCACATATCGATATTATTGGTTGCAAGTGCTTTATCAAAGGCTGTGCGATTGTAATATTTGTAGTCTATGTACCTCCTACAACACCTTCTGAGGACTATAATGCCCTTATTGAATATTTAGAACAACTTGAATGTATTTATGGTAATGAAACTCTCATCATTGGTGATTTTAATATTCCTAGTTTTAATAATAACCAAAAGCAAGATAACAAATCTATGATTATAAACAGTTTTTGCAATTTTTTCAATTTCAATCAATTCAATAATATTACTAATACAAATGGCAGATTATTAGATCTTGTATTTTCGAATATGAGTTGTAAAGTTACACGAGACGACTCTCCTTTTTTGAAAGAAGATGCACATCACCCGGCTTTAGGTATCGAATTTATCTTAACTACACAGAATGGTTCGAATTTTCCGTTAAACTTCGCCAATAGAAACTACAATTTCAAAAAAGCAGACTTCCTTGGCCTTTACTATGCTCTTTTTAATACTGACTGGACATTCCTCACGCAGTATAATGATGTAAATATTGCATGTGAGGAATTTTATAAGGTGCTTTATCCTAAACTAGATTGCTTTGTTCCTCTGTATTCAACTAAAAGAGCTGATTACCCTAAATGGTTTACCGCTGACATTATCAAAAATATTCGCTCAAAAGCCTACTATCATCGTAGATTTAAAAAATTCAAATCCAAAATTGATTTTGATAATTTTAGACGTTTAAGAGCACTTATAAAGCTACAAATACGTGCTAGTTACAAAGCATATTTAAAACAAGTAGAAGAATCTATCTCTTCTGATCCCAAACAGTTTTGGTCCTTTGTGCAATCAAAACGATGCACTTCGCGTATCCCAGGGAAAATGAATTATGAAGCTGGAATGCTTGAGTCACCTCAGGAAATAGTTGATGGGTTTAGCACGTTTTTTCAAAGTGTATATTTACCTCCTAATCAAAGTTATTTTCCAGCCAGATGTTCTAATATGCCACATATAAATATATGACTTTTTACTGAAAATGAGATCAGTTCAGCGTTAAAAAAATTAAACGCTAAAAGTACAAGTGGACCTGATCGCATTCCAAGCTTCCTGGTTAAAGCATGTTCTGAAATATTTGCGAAACCATTATTTTTCATATTTAATCTGTCATTAAGGACTTCAGTTTTTCCTGAAATATGGAAAACTGCTCGAATTTGTCCCGTGTATAAATCTGGAGATCCCAACTTAATCTGTAACTATAGACCTATAAGTATTCTATCGAACTTTGCTAAAGTTTATGAAAAGTGTCTCTATTTTCAGTTATACTCCTCAGTTCGTGGTTTTATTTCTCCTACCCAGCATGGTTTCATGGAAAATCGTTCTACTATCACCAATTTAGTGTGTCTTACACAGTATTTGTCGGAAGTAATCGACGCTCATGGTCAGGTAGACGTCATCTACACCGATTTCTCCAAAGCCTTTGACCGCATCGACCATAATACCACCTTAAGTAAATTACAGGAATTTGGATTCAGTAGTCAGTTAGTTCAGCTATTTAAATCTTATCTTATAAATCGTAATCAATACGTCGAATATAATTCTTATCGTTCCCGGTCGTTCATTGCGTCTTCAGGTGTCCCACAGGGATCCAATCTGGGCCCTCTATTATTTCTCTTATTCGTGAATGATATAACCGATTCATTATCCTGTAAAAATCTAATGTTTGCTGATGATCTTAAGATTTTTAGTGCCATAACTGCAATAGGTGATTGTCAGTATTTACAATCTCAACTTAGTTTGATACAGGAATGGTGTATTAAGAACAGTCTTCAACTCAACATATCTAAATGCAAAATTGTCAGTTATAGCAGAACCCAAAATCCAATTTTATTTAATTACGTATGTAATGGAATTTCGCTAACTCGGTGTCTACAAATCAAAGATCTTGGAATCACGTTTGACACTAAGCTTTCTTACACTCAGCATATTGACGAAATATCCAAATCGGCCTTAAAAACCCTTGGTTTCGTTATTTGTACTTGCAAATCTTTTCAAAATGAAAGAGCACTTAAATGTCTGTATTTTACATTTGTGAGATCTAAATTAGAATATGGTACTATAGTTTGGTGTCCATATTATGATTGCTATAAACATACCTTGGAGTCAATTCAACGGCGATTTCTAAAGTTTTTGTCGTTTAAACAAGATGGAGTTTATCCCGAAATTGGTTTTAATCACAAAACTCTATTACAGAGGTTTAATATGCAAAGCTTACAATTAAGAAGAACTATAACTGATCTTACCTTTCTTTTTAAACTGTTGCATAATAAAATTGATTCTAGCATTATATTACAATATCTGCCATTTCATGTACCAAGAGCATCATCTAGGTGTAGTTTCATGTTCTACTTTAACACTATGCCACGTACAAATTTATTATGTAATTCGCCTATGTATAGAATTTGCCGTACATATAATCAAATATCCCATCTAACTGATATTAATTGTTGTACACTTACTGCTCTAATTACCAAAGCTTGCGATTACTACACATAGTAAGTTGATTGTGTTATTTTTGTTATTGTCTTTATGTGTTACTATGTACTAATTATTATTAAGCTACAATGTATGTATTTATGTCATTTATATATTATGTTGTCCTGTAAATGGGGTTTTCCTGTTGGGCAATAAAGATTTATTATTATTATTATTATTATTATTGCTACAAGCGATTCGGGGTGGATGAAGAGCGAAATATTTTACGAATACATTGCCAATAGTTTCCATCCATTCCTTCAACGAGAAAACATCGAACTCCCAGTAACAGGCCTCCCAGTTGTCATAAATTTATAAAAAATAATAAATTGGCCAAAACAGTCATAAATTATCATAAAATTTTGCATTTGTCATAAAATTCATAATAATATGCAAATTTTCGGCATTAGCGCCTACTTGGGATTAACGCAGGTAGTCAGTTTGTAAAACGACAAAAGATTAGGAAGCAATGTACCTAAGTACAAACAGCAAGTACCACCAGTCTTTCTGCGGAAATCATAGAAAAAGTTTTAATTTTGTGGTCTATAAACCGTCGTTAGTACCTACCTATTCTTAATTTTTAAAAAGGGGACGTTCAATTTATTGTTAAACTGTTTATGGTGTTGATAAAAAAAAATGGCGAAAAGGCAAACAAAGCATAATCCAGCCTGGGAGGACCAATTTAGTTGGTTGACAAAACGTCCTGATAAATATTCTAGAATTTGTAAATTATGTAAAAAAACTTTTAAAATTGACAGCAGTGGTGTCAGCCAAGTAGAAATACATGCTAAGGGTGAAAAGTATATTAAAAGTGTAAACTTATTAAATGGCACAACAGGTAAACATTGTTATTTATTTATAGAATTAGAATTATAGTAACAAAATTTAAATTAATTTTTAGCACAAGCTACTTTTGAAAATGATGGAACGGGCAATCTCTTTCTTAAAAAAGGCCAATGTATTTTATCAAATGAAGAAAAAATAGCAAAATCTGAAATTCTGTGGGCATTAAAATGTGCTTTTAGCAATTATTCATCTTCGAGTAATTCGAACAATAATGCGTTATTTAAAGAAATGTTCCCCGATTCAGTTATTGCAGCAAACTATAAAGTGGAAGAACCGAAGTGTAAATATGTATTGCAGTTCGGAGTTGCACCTTATTTGATGGAAATTATTTTACAAGAAATGATTAATACTCCTTTTACATTTCTTTTTGATGAAACTACAACTACCCAAATTAGCAAACAATATGGCGGCTATGCGGGCATGTACAATATTTTAGTAAAACTAAAAGGCAAATTATCAATAGTTTTCTTGATTCGTCATTTCTAGGCCATTGTGATTCTGACGGATGGTCCCAATGAAACCTTTCTTTTCACAAAAAGTTGGAGGCTGAATTATTAGAAGTAGGTACATAATACATAACTGATAAATATAGGTACATGCAGCCTGCACCAAATGCATACAGGCTTTATGAAATGTTTATTAGAAATTGATTTCGATTTTGATTGGTTTGCTACAGATTGTCATTTTTTCTTTAAATATAGTGCAGCTAGAAGAGAAGATTTTGCTTTATTAAACATTATAACAGAAGTTGATGCAGAACATATGTTGAGACATGAAAAAAGTGCTGATTCGCATATTAGAGCAGTGGGATAATCTAAAGCAATATTTTTTTTTACTTAAAGAACATCGTTTTAAGTATGACATTGAGAAAACGGATGGTTACAAGAGAATAGTAAAACATATCTTTTATATATGTCCTATACCGATTTATTGTTTAAAATAATGTCAAAATTTATTCATAAAAAACATTTAACCCGAGATCATAGACCTAAAAGTGCAAGTGAATTAAAAATGATTAATTTAACTGATACTAAAAGATTTTTGAGCACTATTCAATTAGATCTAGGAATGTCTACCAAAAAATTGTTATTAAAAAATAATATAGCAGAAGCTGAACAACTGCAATTAAGAATCCTGTGTAAAAAATGCTACACCGTGTTTGTTCAATATCTATTTGCGCGGCTACCTTTGGATTCTATTATTCTAAAGGATATGCAGTATTTACATCCTGTGAATAAACACGACAAAAAAAGTTTGAATGGTATAGGTAGATTAGCTACAACAATGATAAATGTGTTAAAACCGAATTCGAACAAATATTTTAAGACTAATAAAATTATTAGTAAAAAAAAACTTGTTGAACGCATTAAAAACAGAATAGTTGAAATTAATATCAGTGTGAGGAAATTATAAATGCTGACACTAAGAGAGTAGATGATTATTGGGAGGAACTTGGAGCAATAAAAGATATCGATGGCCAGCTTAAATATGAACAATTACACTGCCTAATCAAAGCGTTGTTAACATTAAGTCACGGTAATGGGTAATGCAGTACCTGAGAAAGAATTTAGTATTAATAAAAATATATCACATAGTCGCGTTGCACTTGATGAAGATACCATGGTAGCTTTGAGACTGGTAAAGGATAAAATTAAAACAGCTGAAGAAGTTAGTCAGTTTAATATAACAAAGCGACTGTTAGAACTAGTCAACTAGTACATCATTCTTATGCAAAGTACGCATTATACTTAGAAAACAAAAAACAAATAGAAAAAGCCGGACTTTTAAAGAGGAAACAGGACAAAGAAAATGAACGACTTGCCAAAGAAGAAAAAAGTAGAAAAATGCGATATGAAGATAAACTTAATGATGTATCTGAAGAAATATGCAAGAATAGTAATTAACGTCACAAGTCCGGGAACTCATATTTTACAGTACGAGTGAGATGTTTAAAGACGAGGCGACGAAGGAGCCGAGTCTTGAAACTCGAAAAGAGTACTGTAAAAAGAATTCACGGACGAATGTCGTTATGTGTTTTATTTCATTCTGTAAACAATTTGATATTTTATTTTTACATGTGACACTTTTTCACTAACGTCAACATGTGACATTACTGTATCAAAGCCGGTAGGTGTGACTAAAGCCAGTAGGTGTGGCTTGGTTACACTTTTACGGGCTCTGATTGGGTGCATAATATAACAGTTCGGAAAGTGTTGCTTGGTAACACTTTCCGGTTCTGATACCGTAATAGCTCACTTTCCGGACTCAAAATGGGGCCGGGAAACTGAATTTTCAGTATACCTCTCTGAAAACAGTTGCTTTCCTGACGGTTTATGGGTTGCGAAAATGCATCTTTCCCGTGCACTGCACGAGAAAAATTTTTTCCGGTCTATTCCACCTCCATCTGTCAAATAAACACTCGATAAACAATTCCAAATAGGCGTTGCTATGGAAATCTCAAAAGCATTCTAAATGGCGTTTGCTTTGAGTAACAACGCATATTTTAATTTACGTGTTCTATCGCCGTTTTTCGGAGGTATAATGAAAAATATCGTTCATTACACGGCGGAAACTGCTTTTCCCGTTCTCGTATGACTTCCCGCTTTCACGCTCGCACGGGAAAAGCCTTGTTTCTCGCCTCCTAATGAAATATACTATTACCAGACAGTATGAAATAAGAAGTTGAATTAAAAGTTGCAGAAGAGTTGGTAAATTCCGGCAATGCCAAACCTCAAAAAGAAATCGGAAACAAACATATGAAAATAGTATATTAAAATACAAGTTGCAGAAGGCATCTATTCGAGCACGAATTTGAAATTGAGTGCTTGAAGGACCTTCTGCAACGAGTGTTTTATACTATTTTTTTCTATTTTGCCACTTTATACCATTTTATAAATTAAAAAATAAAAATTTTAAATCTAGGGAATTTTGCAGTGGTTGGTGACGTTTATGTGGCGTAATTTTAGGCGGCTGTGAAAAATATTAATTTGAAACGTCAGTTTTTTTTATTTTCGCGTTTAATGTTTGAAAATGAATGCAGAAGAAAGTTTATCACTAACGCCGCCGAAAATTAGGGAAATTGTACAAAAAACGTTAGAAAATTTATTGCCGGACAAGTCCAAATCCCAGTATGAAAAACAATTTTTGACGTATATCAGTTAACAGTTCAACGCTACCAACATCAATACAGTAAATTTTACTAGTCTATTCTAGCACACCAACGACTTATTCTAACACTCAAATGACGTCATTTGGGTGCTAGAATGAAGTTATTCTAAACGCGAAATAGAAAAAAGAAATTATTCAACAAGCGCGGGCGATGAGTTCTATGTGTTTAGAAAAATCTCATCTATGAAAAGCAGCTAATTATTAATGAATTAAACTCAAAGCAACAAGATTTAAAAAAAATTAAATTTAGAAAATTAAAGTTGTATTTCTATAGTTCATGAATTTATTTAAAATAGTTTATGTAATAGTTCATAGGGTTGCCTTTTAATTGTTTTTTTTTTACGAATTTATATAAAATAATAGTTTATGCAGTATTTTACTCCTACTCTAATAATGATATGTAATGTAGCTTTTTGTTTTTGATTAAAAATGTCATAAAATTGGTATAAATTTCTTAAATTTTTGTCATAAAATCATAAATAAATTTACTAATTTGTTACTGGGAGGCCTGCAGTAATCCTATTTGTGGATGGCCACACGACCCATTTCAACTACAAACTCAGCGAACTCTGCAGTAACTTGGGAATTATCGTAATTGCACTTTACCCCAACGCTACCAGACTTCTCCAGCCAGCTGACGTCTCTACATTCAAACCGCTTAAAGATGGATGGAGAAAGAAAACTTTTATTATTAAGCTACAGTTACAGTGCAATGTTGATATCATAACAATTCCACAAAACCTTTTACCAAACAAGAACATACACTGAACTGCTTAAAGGGCCAATAACTGTATGATTTACCCTACGACTTCTTTTTATCCATGGCAATCTATTGAAATTTACTATTTTTGTAAATAACAGCAGTTTTCGGCAGTGAAACGCTATCATGTCATACATCGTTGAAATCACCATCAAAAACTCTATAAGATGCTATAAAAATCCAACATAAGAAAAAACGAACCTGATGATGATTCCGGAAAACCGAAACATCGTACAAAATTTTTGATACCACTACAGTGTTACGGCTAAAAAGTTGCTTCAAGAAAGTTTTCGCAGCTTTGAAAAATGTTTAATAGCAACCAAATTATGCTCAAAAAACCAAATTGACATTTTTCTGTTTTTTGCTCTTAATAAAAAAAACTAAGATAGGTAGGTCAATCTTCCTTTTTAAATATTAATCAGCATTGTATAGCGCAACTTTGCCCCAATTTAACCGTCTTTGTAACTCTTACGGTTTCCGAGATCCCAATGGCGACCGACCCTGGAATTTGAATAACCCTGTATAAAAAATACTGGGGTGGTGCCGTCTAAAGTGAGACACACTGTAGATACATCAAATGTTCAGCATAAAAATGCAACTCATGTTTTGGTAACAAATTTGGGCACTACTTCAGCATCAAATTCTGCTGTTGTTCAAATTGCAATAGAACCCAACAATGTGGCTAACATAAATACTGACTCACTTTTAAAAATTGGTGGCTGTATTGGCAGAGACAGGTTCAGTAAATGGTGTAAAAACAGATCATGGCTGACTTGTAATCAGAATGGCGCTGTAGTGTGTACTTGCACTGAAATTAAATTTTTGGGGGGATCCTATTCCAAACATTACGGTTTGCGTTTGGACGACGCATTCATTAACGGTATTGTTCATAAAAATCCAAAGAAACTCAATGATAAAATAAGTGAACATGGAAAATGTAAAACTAAAATTAAAAGTAAAAATTTAATTGATAAGGGAGTCAGGAAAATTTTGTTTGGAGATGCTGCCATACTTAAGTTATGTGACCAGGTTCGTATGACAGCAGTGACGTCTAAATTAGAGATCACCAACTCGTTCAGAATGTATAAACAAAGCGATTCAAGAGTAGTTGATTCTCATTTGATGTCTTTGCTTACACGAACTTCAGTTGTTCCTGTAACTACTTCAGCATGTGAAAGAGGTTTCAGTACAATGAACTTAACCTTGACCGAAGAAAGAAACAGAATGTCTATCAATACATTGGAGCAGTCTGATGTTTATATTGCTGAATGGTCCAAACATAGATCAAATCAACTTTGAAGAATATGCTACTGACTGGTTAAGGTCGGGAAAGCACAGTTCTTTGGACAACGCTGGCGGACGTTCCCAACCTAAAGAAGAATCCGACAGTAGGTCGCAAATATTTATTAAAAAATAAGTAAGTCTGCTCGGAATACACCACCTCGGGCAATAGTTTTTGGTGCATTATCGTTATAATTAAATATTACTTATATAGTTATATGTATTATCTAATTTCTAGTTGTACAGCATTTATTTTCCATAAATAAAAATTTATAAATTTTACAGCAAAAAATATTGCTAACGTAATGGTAATAGAGGTGACGTCATCACTGATTTGATTTATAGCATCTGGAATAGTATCTCCCCCTGTAAAAGTGGTATGATTCGCACCCTGGGTATATGTATACTGTGATTTTTTTAAAAATCAATTGCAGCAGGCCGTATTCTGTCTTAATAACCTTAGAACTGTCTGCATTAAGTCTGAACACGGCCTGCTGCAATTGAGTTTTTAAAAAATCACATTGTATGTCTTGCAAAGAAAGAAGAAGAGGACAATGTTACGCACGAACTATCATTGATGCAGACAATCAATTTGAGTTAAAACATCACCACAATCGTGCTAATAATCCTAATTTAGAAATAATAGACATACTCAAAAACGAGCTACATCGATCAGTAATATCGCGGAGCGGCACAAAACGGGATACCTTACATCTACTGTCAGTCTAAATTCTTACGCTTGAATACTTATTTTATTAATCATTTTATTTTAGACATGCCGAGACAGCATTATTTGTGCCGTTCACTTCCATTGAAAACAGTATGTATATTGTACATGTATGCTTGAATATTCCTATACAGTAAATGCAGATCATCACTATTTCGACCATATTCACCAACATTAAAACGCTTTATCGCGCATTGTTGCCGAATTGCACCATTTTAAAAAATCGGTTGTGTTTTATTCTTTTCGTTGCAGCTTGAAATGCGCACTGTTGCTAATTCGCAACACATTTATATGAACCTTATAGACTGATGTGATTACATAAGGCTGCGATTCCACAAACAAAAGTTGCAGTCATTTTACAATCTAATATCAAAGTGTGATGTGCCACGTATGTGTAAATTGTTGTTTTATTGTGATTTTTGTTGAAAATATTCACTGAACATCGTGCTTCAAAAAAGCTTTTGACTAAAGAAGAACTTCAGTATTTTGCGGATCACTTAAGCGACATAAGTGAAGATGGCTTAGAACAGGATGAAGATATACTAGAGAAGATCTTTATAGTTTAGAAGCTCTTGAAAATGAACCGGTGAGCACACTTTCAACTCTTTCTGGCGACAGTGATATGATTCCTGAAAAAGATATCTTGGATTATTTCGGTATAGAAAATATACCTATTGAAGAGATGCCTGTTGTATTTGAAGATGACGTAATAACCAATTCAGAGGGGCAATTTGAAGGTCAAGGTATTCCGCCGGGTATTCATATTGATACGAACGAAACCATGCAAGCGCGATCAGGAGCATCTGGAACCGAGCATAAATCCAGTAATAGAATTACGGCACCAAAAAATTTGAAATGGACTAAGGAAAATATGTTTCTTTCAGAAGATGCAGTAAAATATAAAGGTTGAACACAACTTCCTTCAGAAATTTTCGATCTTTCAACTCCATTCCAGTTTTTAAAATTTTTTCTCACTGACAAAATTATTGAGAAAATTACCGAAGAAAGTAATTTATACTCGGTTCAAAAGGATCCTGCAAAACCTGCAAATTTGAACCAACAGGGCATAAAACAGTATTTGGTATCTGTTTATAGACCCGCCTGACATGTGAGACATAGGAGAACGTTCTTGTTTGGATGAATACGCTATTAAGACTTTACTTTACTCAGAAAAAATTTCGTTTTAGTGTTACACAAGTTGTATATCTTTTAGGAGTATTACTCTAAAAAACTTTTACCACAACAGGTACAATAGGGCTTGCGGTTCAGGTTATTAGTGTCAATCCATTGTTTGAGCTGTAAGCGTTGCTGCAATAAACATAAAAGGCTTTACTTTCCTTCTCAAACAAAAGAATTATTTTGAATATTTTACCACAGAATTCTACCTGCGCCTGCAACATAAATTCTTACGTATTCCTTAGATCGTTGTATTTTAGAATTTTTGTTGTGTAAAAGTGAAGGTGAGCTGTGTTTCATGAAATGGGGTTGCATGCAGAAAATCATTTAACATGTGGAGCACGAAGAAAAAGTAAAAAAAGGTTAATAAGAGAACTAATTACCCGAAAAAAATTAAGGTAAGACAATTAAGACTAGTACACGTAAAAATGAGAAATCGGCGATGTTTGTTGTACGTATTTATCTATTTATTACAAAAAATCGTATCAATCAAATGTAATTTTGAGTAGAAAAGGTATTGCTCTCCATTTTTGATGATAATTAGTAAATAACATTGACGTGGATTTGATTTTCTAATTCTAATTTTATTTAGTGCATAACACATATACACTATATGTATACAGTGTGTCCCCGGATAGAGTAGGCGATAGGTCTAATGAACAAAAAATTTAAAAAAATGTTTCCATCTTTTGTAGTCTAGGTCTGCTTGGTTTATAATGAATTTTCCATCCCACAGAGCAGCAAGGACACAACAGTTCTTAGAAGAAAACACGCCATCTTTTAGTCGAGCCGCCTAATCCTCCAGACTGTAATCCTTTAGACTACTCAGTGTGAAATGCATTGCAAGAAAAAGTGTATGCTGAAACAGGGGAATCATTTGCAAACTTGCGAGATCTGCGCCGGCGGTTAGAAGAGGTGTGGCCAGAAGTGTCTATAAATTTAATCAGAAGAGCAATTTTATAGTTTAAACATAGACTAAGAATTGTGAATTTATAAAATGGAGGTATCATACAACATGTTTATAAGTAGAATACACCATATAAGATTTTTATTGGTAGAATTTTTAAGAACATTGTCAACGTGTAATTGATTTTTTTTAGTTGATATTAAAAAATTCGCCATTCCTTTGTTTTTTAAAATAATTGTTTGTAATTTGGCAGGAATAATTTTCAATCCATTGTCTCTTAGAAAGCCAAAACTGAAATCGCTATCTTAAAGCGTTCCGGAGATGCGAGGACTTAAACAGGATTCGTTTTTTTCTAGCCACCCGGTATAATGCTCTTTCCGGCGTTGATTGCGTAATTGGCGCTAGAACAAAAAAAAATTATATATCGGCGTTAAAAATAAATACTGCTGTTTATGTGAAATGTATAAAGGTAAAACTGTTCCGGATCACCATTGTTATAAAAATTGGGCAGGACCTTCGACGTCAATGGAATCGGCAATTATTTTAAATGGATTTAAGTCTTCTATTAAAATGCGTTTAATCGGAGATGGTGATAGTAGCGTATATAAAAAAATAAGAGAAAATAAACCATATGGCCCAAATTTCTTTATAGAAAAAATTGAATGCAGGAACCATATATTAAGAAATTATTGTCAGCCAATCAAAGATTTATCACAACGTCCTAAAATAGATGCACAAATTAAATCATTCCAAAAATTGAACGAGCGTCAATGGCACAAGAAATCGAGAATCTGAAAGGAGATATTGTAAACGGGATTCAGCATATATTTGGCAATCACGATAATTGTGAGGAAGAAAGTGGCAGAAAAAAATACTTCTGTAAAGGACCAAAACCGGACGAATGCGACTTATATGCAAAATTTAAAAATTGTTCTGTTTTTAGCGATTTTCAAAACACTCTAATGCGTGTTGCCAATAATTCTTCCAGCTTACTTTGCGATGTAGACAATAATTATGCAGAAAATTATAATTCCGTTGTGTATAAAGTTGTTGGTGGTAAAATAATTAACTTTTGTAAACGCGGTTCCTATGAAATGCGGTGCAAAGCTGCTGCTATCGCTTTTAATAACCGCGGATCATTTTTAGATATTGTGCAAGATGCTGTTTGTGCTGGACTAACTGGTAAATATACAAAAATTTTGCGGAAAGAATTAGGAAAAGAATTAATAAGAATGTTAAGAAATGAAAATTTAAAGTTTATGGACAAGATGGTGATTACTGAGCTGTAGTGGAAGACGGAAAACCAGATAAAAATGAATATGAAGAACAGCTTCCTAATGGAATTGAACAACGTTGATTCTGAGGAAATATTTGGCAAAACTATTGGCCAGAACAGAAACCCAACCTGGCACAAGGAACGTTGTAATCGAATAACTGCAAGTAACTTTGGCTTAATTTGCAAAATGCGGCCAAATACCGATACCCGCAATTTAGTAAAAAATTTACTAAACAAAGAAAATACTACAAAATCAAGATCAATGGAGTATGGTATTGTTAAAGAATCAGAAGCAAAAGAGATGTTTAAGACTGTCACAAACCTAAAAGTAACCGAATCCGGAATTTTCATCGATAGAGAATATTCATTTTTAGCTGCATCGTCAGATGGAATCGTGGATGAAAACACAATAATCGAAATTAAATGTCCGTAGTCTGCTCGAGGTGCCACAGTAAAAGAAGTCGTAGAAAAAAAAAATTATAAAATATTGTGATATAAAGAAAGAAGGCAACAACTTTAAAATTAGCTTAAAAAATAATCATAATTACATGTACCAGGTGCAAGGGCAACCTCATAAGGCACGAAAAAAATTTTGTTATTTTGTTATACATATACACTAGGGTGGAGTGAAAAATTTTTTCCTGAAATTTTCACTACCCTATATGATCAATGGTTGCCTAAGGATGATATAAGAATGCACCTAATTTTTTTTTTTTATTAAAATTCATTTACAGGTGGCGCATAGCATTTGAAAAAACGGTTTCAGAAAAAATAAGTACACTTATTTTCAACCGTCTTTTTATAAAAAAAAAAATTAATTTGTCTATTCCCGTTAATTATACTTCTTACCCTGGTATTTCCACCTACTCAGGATTACTTGTTTCAAATCTTAACACCATTTCCCGCCTTCCATCTTTCCCACCATTTGGACTCTTCCTAGTAAACCGCGAAAGTCCGTAGAAATTAGTTTGAGAAGAACCGTTGTCTGAGTCGGACGTTTCGCTGTTTTTAAAAACGTGTTTTGTGTGTGTTTATTAGTAAAAGTAATATATAAAATGCCTAAAACCCGGAAAAATGTTAATTGTCCCGTGTTTGGAAGTCCTAAAATGTTGAAAGGTAATATTACTTACTTTAGATTTGTTTGAGTTAGTTGATAGTAATTAAAATTTATTTTTCATAGGAAATGTTCTTCCTACTTATGCTGACATGATCCAATATTACATATGGGTCAGAAATGACCTCTTATGTTTGACAAATGGAAAAGATCCAGCCATTAGTGATGTTTGTAATATAGTAGCAAACGACGTACAAAACTTGTGGGCTAAAGCATCTCTACCAGTGGTGTCTCGTCAACAAATCTTACACTGCATAAAAGAATATTACAAAAAACTGAAGGCTTTGAAAAAATGCCGTAAACCAGCAGACAAAGTTAAGTTTTTGAAAAATGGCAAGAAAACCCTATTTGATATTTCAGTTTGCAAATGTTTTGATTTTTCCTTGTGCAAATGTCCAACAAAAGTGCCTATAGGCGAACGTGAGTTTCTAAAAGACCAAAGGACCGCTAGCAAGATGATAATAGCAGGGATAGACGTAAAAGCAAGTACACAACTACAACGAAGAGAAGACAGGAAAGAAAAACGTTTAAGAAGACAAAGTGGAACACCTCAACCTAATGAGGACATTGACACTTTAACATCCGCTTGGTTAGTTATAGAAATATGTAACATTCAGGATTGCACTGTAAAGGACCCACCATTTTACTGTAATATTCAAGAACAAACCCGACCATCGACATCAACTTCAACATCGTCACAAATGAGATTTTCTCTAAGCCATCTTGCAGCAGCATATGATAGAACCGGCATTTCGGATAGATCTGCAGCAATTATAGCGGCCGCTGTTCTCCACGATTTTGGAATAGTTACGAAAGAAGACCCATCTAAAGTTATAGATAGAAGTAAGTTAAGACGAGAACGTCAAAAGAATCGTGGTGATTTACGGAAGCTTTCTGTTAAGGATAAGTTACAGGGACTTTATTTTGATGGGAGGAAGGACAAAACCCTAAAACAAGAAAAGCGAGGGAATCATTTTCACAGAAATACTGTCGTAGAAGAACATATTGTTCTTATTTCTGAACCTGAATCGCAATACATTGGCCACGTAATACCGTCTTCTGGATCTGCAAAGAATATTCAGGGCAGTATCATGCATCACTTAGATATAAATAAATTTGATGTTACCAGTCTTGTAGCCATTGGATGTGACGGAACTGTTGTCAATACTGGTTTTAAAAATGGTGTGATAGCTCAAATCGAGACGAAGTTAGGTCATGCATTGCACTGGTTCATTTGCCTACTCCATACAAATGAGTTACCATTACGACATTTGTTCGAATTTATTGATGGTCCCACGTCTGGGCCTAACAATTATGCAGGAAGTATTGGAAAGTTATTATCAACCTGCGAAAAATTACCTGTCACTAGATTTGAAAAAATTGAAACAGAATTGCCGGATATTGAACAAAAAGACTTGAGTACTGACCAAAACTACTTATACCAAACGTGTTCTGCTATTTCAAACGGGGTAGTACCTAACAATTTGGCACAAAAACCACCAGGAAAAATGGCACACTCCAGGTGGGTCACTACTGCGAATAGGATATTACGCTTATATGTAGCAACTGAAAACCCGTTAGAAAATCTTACTACGCTAGCTACATTTGTGGTAAAAGTTTACGCTACCTCTTGGTTTCAAATAAAAAAGTATCCAACCTGCAAATACGGTTCAAAACACATCCTGGGTATGATCCAAAGGAGTCGTTACCTTGCGGAAAGTCACAGAAATGTGGTGTATACAACTATTCAAAGAAATTCCTACTTTGCGCATTCAGAAAACGTTTTGTTAGCAATGCTACAAGATGACAGACAGCATATAAGAGAATTAGCTACTAGAAGGATTTTGAAATCCAGGAAATCGAGAACAGCTACAAATATTCGTCATTTCATAATACCTCGGCTGAACTTTGACGCCCAGGAATATTATGAATTAATAAATTGGAATGGCAGCTTAGAAATAAATGAACCTCCTTTGACGAAGAAATACAGTGACGAAGATTTGAAACAAATTATTGTTTTTGGATGTGAAAAACTTGATATCGCAAACTTTCCTTGTCATTCCCAGGCAGTCGAAAGACATGTGAAATTGGTGACAGAGGCTGCATCGTCTGTTTGTGGGGAAGAAGCAAGAGATGGCCTTAAACGAGCTCGCATTCAATCAAGAAAAGATCTGCCAGCGTTCCATACAAAATACCATTTTTTCCAAAAAAATAGCTCTACGCCACCTGAAGATGAGACAGTGGAGTAAAAAGTGTATGCAGAACTGTTATTAATACTAATATTTTTATCGTAAATATAGTGAACAATAAATTCAAAAACAATTTTTTTTTGCTATTTCCATTTTTGAAATAAAAAGCTTGTCTGGGCCACCTGAAGACGGTACTGTAGGCTAACAAAATTTGGAAGGGATATTAAGAATCCTAATAAGAAACTATTGCATAAATGCATATACAGGGTGATTCAAAAGGTATGGTCCAAACTTAAGGGTGTGATTGGTGATATTAAAATGAGCAAAAAATGCCAATAAACTCATGTCCGATTCGCAATTGTTTTCTAGTTATAACAACATTTACGATAATTTATTATTAATAAAGAACGTATACAATTACAAGAAAAATTAAAAAGTATCACAACAAATGTTTAAAATGTCCACCTTGTACTTGTATACAAAGTTGGCAACGCCGACGCAGGGAATCTCGAACATTCCTCATCTGTTGAGGATGTCTTCGAATATCTTCAACAGCTTCATTTATTCTATAAACTAAATGGCCCCCGACCTGAATTTCCGATGCATAAGCTTTGTCTTTTAATTCACCCCACAAGTAAAAATCTAGTGGAGTAATGTCAGGCGAACGAGCCGGCCATAGTACTGGACTGCCTTTTCCAACCCAGCGCCAGCGCTGTGTAAAGCGGTTATTGGGTGGTCAGGCTGTCTCCGGTGAGGATACCTTCTCTCATAGTTTACCACTGCTGCACGGTCACTTTCGCTGCAATAACCACACACAAAATGCATATCTGCATAATCGCGTACAGAAAATGGCTCCATCATTGCCACATTTATTGAAAACTACGCCAGTTCAAGCTTGAAACGTCTTCTGCCATAAGAAATTACCATTTGTTTTACTTATTTCCTAGATAACGTGATTTGACAGAACATAGATAGAAACAAAGAAAACCTCTGTAACTAGATAACAGTTGGAAATAAGACATGGGTTTATTAACATTTTTTGCTTATTTTAACATCACCAATCACACCCTTAAGTTTGGACCATACCTTTTGAATCACCCTGTATATAGGGCACAATAAATTTTGAAAAAAAAATGTTATTTTAATTTTTTTTAGTGGCCTGCGCCACCTGAAGACGGTACTGTAGGCTAATAAGATTTGAAAGGGGTATTAAGAATACTAATTAGCAACCATTGAACATATAGGACATAATTATTTTTGAAAAAAAATTTTTTTTGAAAGTTTCACTCCACCCTAATATACACTGAAGTAGAAATATATATTGAAAAAATTGTTTACAATCCAAGTTTTTGGCAGGAAAATATGGCAAACAAATTAATTAATTTTTGTTTATTTTTGCGCTATTGTTATTGTCAGAAATTGTTGATTCCCGGCAATCAAGAAATATGACAGTCAGGGAAATCAAATTTAAAGATTTGTAATTAGGTAATAATGCAAACATTTATACCAGTTGTAGATAATATAATAATAATAATAATAACGTAAAAAAACATTAAAATACAAATGATAGATGGATAACTAATTCTTCTATTAATTTTTTTGTCGCCGACTAGCATCAGAATGCTATGATTATGAATGTCAAAATCGTCAATAATCTGTCACATTATGGCACCCGTGCCGTAATGTTGTGCCATAAAGTCGTCTTGACAACGAAAAAAATACGCCATTTTTTGCCATATTTTTTGTGATCGTTCAAGGATTGCTTTCTAATAATGATTTTCTTATGGAACGAACTTGAATAATTTTTCAAAATTAAATTGTTCGTTAAAACGCTAGTCGACGACAAAATAGCATATGAAATTTGTTTATAATGCGGATTATAGCATTCGTGAAATTATCGTATTCGCTTCGCTCTACGATCAAATTCACGCATGCCATAATCCCTTGCATTATAAACTAATTTCATAATATACTACTCCTTCCGTCCGAAAATATGGTATACATTTGAAATTTTTTTGAAAATTAATGAGACATTAGTAAAGAACTATAATTAAATATACTTATTTGGCAATTCTTATGCTAGGCAAACAACTAATACATAGTTGGCTGATGTCCGATTTTGTTTGTGTCAAAAACGTTAATAGAGTTAAAACGTCATTTCATGAAAAATTACTTTACACATGCCCTGTTCACAAAATGGCAGATATTGTTATAAATAATGAAGTAAGCTTATTGAAAAGGAATTCCAAGTTCAAGCAATTAACCGGTGAGCAACTGCAAAAATTGTTGCAGTTGAAAGAAGGCCAGAAGCTGAAGCATGGTAGTATCAAGTTGCAGCTGAATTTGGGGAAACCCGTTTATCCGTGTCTAGAATTTGGAAAATGGCTCAAAAACAGTACAATGACGGTAAAATTTGTGCTGACGTTAATGTGTAATGTGTAAATGTGGACGGAAACGTAAAGATTATTCTGAACAGTTAGCCAAAGTTAAGGAAGTTCCTTTCAATCGTCGAACGTTAATTCGTAGTCTGTCTTGTGCTGTCGATATTCCAAAGTCGACATTGTTCGACATTTACAAACGAGGAATGAAAATAAAGCGTATATCTTCTACTGTTAAACCTTTGTTAACAGATCAAAACAAGTTAGAGATTAAAGTTTTGCTTGTCGAAAGTGTGACCGGATGGACGCTTTGAAGATTTGTACGATTATGTCCACATAGACGAAAAATGGTTTTATTTAACGCAAAACAAGCGCTCTTATTACATTATGATAGACGAAGAAGAACCCTACCGAAGTTGCAAGAGCAAACGTTTTATAACCAAAGTGATGTTTATGGCTGCTGTCGCCCGACCACGTTTCGATCCACAGCGACAACAATTCTTTAATGGAAAAATTGGCATATGGCCCTTTGTTTATCAAGAACCGGCTAAGCGAAACTCGAAAAATAGACCTAAAGGAACTTTGGTAACAAAAAATGTGGAGTCCGTCAATTCAGCAGAATGTAGAAAAATGATTCTTGAGAATGTCATTCCGGCGGCCAAGTTAAAGTTTCCCATATGTCATAAGCGAAAACCGATATATATATATATACAGTGTGTCCCAGATGGAGTGGGATTGCATGGGTAACTTTCTTATTATTGAAGATGGAGATTTGGTTAAATTGGCAATGTTTTGCAGTTTTATATGCTAATTTAAAATCTGTTTGAAAAAGTTCAAAATGTCGAACCGTCAGAAGTTATTTAAAAAAAAACTAAAACACACTGTCATTTTCTTGTATGTCAAATATCTTCGTAAGTATAAGAGATACGAAAAAAAGTTTCATATGAAAGACAGTTTTTTTTGATAAGACCAATTTAAAATTGATGTCGAACAAAAATTCAAGATGGCTGCCTTTGAGGTACTCGTATCAACTTCCTAAAGTTAAATGGACGCCATACGGAATTTTTGGGTTACTGAATAGAATTTTTTATTCTCTTTTCAATGATGTAAGATACCGTATGATTGAGTAAAAAACACCAGCAAAATTAATTGTTTTTACATTTTAATCAACTAGGCTTAGATCGATCCAAACAAAAACAAACAAAATTAATTTAAAAAAAAACAAAACAAAACTTAATCCTAATAATCGGGAAGCCAGGTAGTTCAGTTGTAAGAGAGCTCGGCTTGCATGTTGCAAGTCCCGGGTTCGAATCCCTACATTGGTGGAGATTTTTTCTCAGGCCTCTGGGATCGGTACTAGGCCTGGTGAGACCATTCACAGTTAATTAACTGTGCTCTACTCGGAAGACTGGTCTATGAGATAGAGTAACAAGACCACTACACACATAGTAACACACACATGACACAGCCGTCTGACTTGAAGTAGGTAATGCCTAAAGGCGATTCCGAGCAGATTGGCCATACACGCATAAATGACACACACACAAAAGAAAGAAATCCTAATAATCACATGAAATGTTCAAAATGCTGGCCATTGTTAACTAAACATAGTTGACACCGTTTGACGACACTGCGGGTTACTTTACGCAACGTAGTTCGATTAATACTAGCACACGCTTCTAGCACTGCTTCGCGCAGTTCGTGAACATTATTGTAGCTGTAAGTACTTCCATATACTTTATTCTTTAACGTACCCCACAGAAAAAAGTCAAGAGGCGTTAGATCAGCTGATCTGGCTGGCCGTCGAACATTAGTATTGGTGACAATAACCTTATTGTCAAATCGGCGAATTAAATAATCTACCACGTTTCTTGAATTGTGCGCTGGGCAGCCATCTTGTTGGTACCATAACCCAATCTTGTCTGCCGTCATCTATGAAATCTTCTGAGGATATCGTAACTTTCAGTAATTGGAAAATTTGCCATAATTTTTAAAGTTTGTAATACAAATAACTGTACATAAGACTTTAGCTTAAGTACCTGCTTTTTGACAGATTGTGATAAACTTTTAACGGTTATTGTTTTTCATCATAGCTACTTACCTACTTGATTATACATTTAAAAGGTAATGTCACGATGTTTTTTGTGGTTCAAGTACTTAATACTTAGTAGTACTGAATTAACATGTTACTAAGTATTATGGGAATTACATACAAAGGTTTTCTAAAATAAATTTCACCTAATTTTGTTTGGATTTTGGATCCATGTAAGCCTACTTGATTAAAATGTAAAAACAATTAATTTTACTGGTATTTTTCATACAATCATACGTTATCTTACATCGTTGAAAAGAGAATAAAAAATTCTATTCAGTAACCAAAAAATCCAATATGGCGTCCATTTACCTTAAGGAAGTTGATACGAGTACCTCAAAAGCAGCCATCTTGAATTTTTGTTCGACATCAATTTTAAATTGGTCTTATCGAAAAGACTGACTTTCATATGAAACTTTTTTTCGTATCTCTTATACTTATGAAAATATTCGACATACAATAAATTAAAGGTTTTAGTTTTTTTTTAAATAACTTCTGACGGGTTCGACATTTTGAACTTTTTCAAACAGATTTTAAATCAGCATATAAAACTGCAAAACATTGCTAATTTAACCAAATCGCCATCTTCAATAATAAGAAAGTTACCCATGCAATCCCACTCAATCTGGGACACCCTGTATATATATTGATATGATATATTTGGGGAATATCTTGATGCAGGGAGTTATAATTTAATTGGGAAAATATTTAAAAAATGAACACCTTTTAAAATAATGTAAATAATGTTAAAATGTTACTTGTTAATTTTAAATTTAATGTTAATAAAATGTAAATATGTAGTTATAAGTTAGAGATTTAATATTATAAATAATTAGGGTGGAATATCTAGTGAGTTAATTTGTAAATATGTCATAATATAATCTGTAGTGTGTTAAAAATTAAGAAACCAGGGAGATAAAAAATATAAACAGAATATTAGAAGGTTTTTAAAATAACCGATTTGAGTTTTATGAAATTAAAAACTAAAAGTTGATTTAATTTCATATTAACTTAATTTAAATGGAAATAAAAGTATAATTTATTGAAAAGTTGTTCAAGATTGATAAGATTGTGTATTCAAATAATAATTTGGAAATTGTAAAATGTTGAATAATAATAATAATGATATAAAATCTTGTTTTTGAAAAGAAATTATGAATTTGGATTTTTGGAGAAGAATTTAAGTAAGGTGTTTGATAAGTTAGAATTGGATTGTTGCGGGTTGTTGTTAGATTGAAAAGTGAGTGAGAACCTGACGAATTTTAGAAGAGTAACAGGAGGTGTTGTGTTCGGGTGGATTATAAAAGGTAGTTGCTAAATTTGTTAATTGTTTAAAAAATTGTTTAGTTGTTAGAATTTGTTGTTAATTATTGTTTAGGATTTATAGAATTTAGAAGGTGTTTATTTAAAATAACTTTGTGAATTTTTATAACAGTTTAAAATTCACAAAGCGATCCCTTTTGGCGACCTGAGTTAGGAGATTCTCTAAAAATTAATTAAATTTTATTTTATTGAGCTAGTCGGAAGATTTTAAAATTGTATGCGATTATTTAAAATCGGAAGAGCATAGCAATATATACAACAGGATAATGCAAAACCTCATGCTCGTGACGACGATGAAGAACTTCTGGCTCATGGTTCTACAGATGGCTGGTCTATTCAGTTTAAATCACATCCACCAAACAGTCCCGATTTAAACGTTTTGGATCTTGGCTTTTTCAATTCCATACAATCTTGTCAACATAAAGCTTCGCCACATACAATTGACGAATTGATCGAATGTGTTGAAAAGGCCTTTGACAATTTAGACAGAGAGACCCTTGACAATGTTTTTCTAGCATTGCAGACCTGTATGGAATCAACTATGTTGACTGAAGGAGGAAATTCGTATAGGATTCCCCACATCAATAAGGCCAAACTTCGGCGTGAAGGACGCTTACCATCTAGTTTAGTGTGTTCCCAAGAAGCCATAGACAAAGCTCGATCCCTCATCAATTAAATTTTATTTGTAATTGTTAAAATTAGTTCTTTTCTTTATACCAAATATTTAGATACTTGTAGCGCCCCCTAGTAGATATACAATGTATAAGACGCTGTAGGCAATAGTGTTAGTTTCACGCGAACCACTGAACTGTGCGTATTATTTAATAGGTTATGGTACCAGACGTAAGCACGTGGAACTCGTAAAATTGTGTAACGAAAACGCAGTTAGTGAAGAGTGGTGAAAAGTTTCATAATATGGCATCGAATAATTACATAGTTAATGTGCCGAAACTAAAAGGCCGCGAGAATTACACAGAATGGTCTTTTGCGGTTGAAAACTTCCTCGTCCTCGAAGGCTTGTTGAAGTGCATCACTGAAGTGATTGAAGATCAAGATGCGAAAGCAAGGGCAAAAATTATACTAACAATAACCGAAAAATCGGAGGTGGAGTTTGCGTTTACCTAAAATATTGCACGTTTAAAAACTTTACTATCAAACAGATCCCATTAAATACCAAAAACAGCAGTGTTTTGGCATTAGAGCTTTCTTCTCCGGAAATACCCTTCTGTTTAGTGTGCGTTTACAGACCTCCGCCCTACGTTCTTATGGATGATGACCTTCAACTATTTAATAAATTATCTGAACTATCTCTCACAAAGAAAAATTTACTTGCCATCGGCGATTTCAATTTCCCATCTCTACACTAGCCCCTAACAGAATATCCTGACACAAACACTAACTCTTCTGCCGTCGCTCACTTCGCTGAAACAATAATTAATTCAAATCTAACTCAACTAGTTACTGAACCAACAAGATATAGATTGAACCAGAACGCATCCTCCCTGGATCTTGTATTTACCAACGATGCTGCATTAGTAACACCACTGAAATTTCTTTCACCAATTGGAAAAGCTGACCACGTTTGCATAACGACTAAATTACAATTCATTATTCAACCACAAGTTAGATACACCATAAAAACAAATAAGTACATCAACTACGACAAGGTTAACGAAGACCTTGCTTTAAGAAACTGGAACACCATTTTACAAGAAAATGACAACATTGATATAATATGGAACAAATTTTGTGAGATTACCAACAAGATTATTATCAAACACACCACAGTTAGACAAGTTAAACATAATAATCAAAAAACATGGATTAATACGTCAATTTTCTAAATGTTGAAGAGAAAAGGTCAACTTTGGAAAAAATTCCGTCGTAGTCGCCGTGAAGAAGATTTCCGCCTCCACAGAGAATTTTCAAATTACTTGTCCAGACAAATTAGATTAGCTAGGCATCACTGGATACTAAAGTTACCTTCCCTTTACTGCGTAACAATCATGTATCCCTCTGCCAATCAAATTATGAAGTTGCTGAAGTTCTAGCTCAACAATTCTCTCCGGTGTTCACATTAGAACCTATGTCCACCACATTACCCCATATATCGACTGAAGAAAACAATACCTACTTAGAAAACATAGATATCTCGCTAGAATGTTTAAAAAATAAAATACGCAGTCTTCGCAGTTCAACCTCTCCTGGTCTAGATGGCCTTACCACAAATTTTTTAAAACAATGTTGTGATTCTATACCTTTTCAACTTCAAATTGAGACTAATCATTTTCAAATTGAGAATAAACACGTTCAAATTGAGACAAAATAATCTGAAATCGATTAAACACATTCAAATTGAGAACTAACATAATCAAATTGAGAATAAACATATTCAAATTGAGAATAAACACATTCAAATTGAGACAGAACAAGCTGAAGTCAGATTGTTTTGTCTCAATTTGAATGTGTTTATTCTCAATTTGAATATGTTTATTCTCAATTTGATTATGTTAAATCTCAATTTGAATGTGTTTAATCGATTTCAGATTATTTTGTCTCAATTTGAACGTGTTTATTCTCAATTTGAAAATGATTAGTCTCAACTTGAAGTTGAAAAGGTATACGAGTATATCTGTCCCGCTTTTAATGATAATGCAACATTCGTTGAATAAAAACAAACTCCCCAGTTCGTGGAAAGTAGCTGTTGTCACCCCCATCTTCAAAAAGGGAGATAAACTAGACGCCGGAATTTATCGTCCTATTAGTTTGACGTCAGTTGTATGCAAACTTTTAGAGTCTATTATTAGTGAACAATTAACTGAATTCCTTCTTCGTTACATGGTACTTCCAGACCAACAACATGGTTTCATCCCTGGACGATGGTGCTCCTGCCCATTTTGGAAGACAGGTGAAGACAGGTGACGAATCTTACGGTGTAAATAATATAAAGCAGTGAATTGCTCTGAATTTTCCATTATTCTTGTATTTAGTTGAGAATCTTGTCAGAATTTCTTTTAAAATAGTGACTTTATTCGTAATACTTTCTAAATTTTTGTTAAATCAATGGCTGAATAAATACCGTACCATAAAACAATTTAAGGAATCTTCAATTGTAAAATTATCTACTTATTTTTTCGTTTAACTTTTACTTTTAACAAACAAATTTCGCAAATTCAAATTTGAAATGCATTTCAAAAGCATCAAAAGTCAATTTATTTTAATCCTTAAGAACGAAGATTCACTTTAACGAGAAAGCAAAATGCAATTGTTCGCGAATATCATATTACACTGACTTTTGCAACTGCGAACTGCCTTCAACGTTCAACGTGCTTTCGACATAAAAAGAAAATGGAGCATGAAGTGGTTCCATTGCTCGTAGAACTACAATTTCCCAATTATAATAACGGCAACTTCCCACAATTTATTAAGTGTAAGTTGGGGTATTTTGCCGCTACAACACGATCTTTGTATTGTCACCAAAGCTTACACATAGAAACCTGTGAATACCTGCTGGGAAGTAATAAACAATGTAGATGGTTAGTCGCGAGCCTTCAGAGTGTTAACACGAGCAGAACAGTCATTAGTGTATTCGAGATGTAATTCAGATCGTAAGAGAATTTATTTTATTTGTTAGACTAAGTGATTTAAAATTAATTAAAGATTTCACGTGGCGTTTGGGTTACAAGACTGTACCAATTATTCTGAGCTACCTCAAGTAATAAAGTGCAGTGTTGATAACAACCCCTAAAAAGAATAAACCAACCCTAGCGTCACATGTGACGTGAAATGTCATTCATATTTCGATTTACTTGAATATTTTGAATATTTAATAACTGACTATTTCACAGTATTATATGCAAGGGTAATATCGCAAGAGCTGAAAAGACCTTTTCGTTTTTCACGCAAATTTCATTACAAGTTTCCTCCGCAAAAAAAATCTTCCGTGAAAATTTAACCCTGAAAAATGTTTTACGAGAATCAAACCCAACAGTCTAAGTGCCCGTGACTAACATAGTGCCCCGAGTAATCGTTATAATAAAACTTGAATTTTCTTTCAGTTCCTTTTAAAGTGATACCGTGGGTACAAAATTGGCCGTCAGTTCGTTAATATTAATTGTACTTTTAATGCACAGATAGATTGTTTGGACATCCGACAACATAAATTATTGATGCTAGAAAATGTGGGGGCGGCTATCTCCCAGCGGGCAACTTTTAAGGGGGTTAAAAATATTTATTTTTCATAATAACATGGTATTTAAAAAATGTCATCTTAAATACGTTTTTGTAAAGAAATGTCGCCCTTAAATACTCAATTAACCATAACATCCCCAGAATGAGTATTTGTGGTTTTTAAACATTAGCCGCGTCTCAGGGGGTGAAACGCATTTAGACACATGGCTATCTATCTTTTAAAAAATTCTTCTTCTTCTTCGGTCCATTCATCCCTATTAGGAATATAGGGCGTCTTCACCAGACGTTTTAAAAAATAGTAAAACTTAAAATCGTGCTTCTGTCAATGGTCAACAGAATATTGTCTTTCTATAAAATATTTTGTAGGATTGGATTGATAATAGTAAATTTGATGAACGGCCTTCAGAATTTACACATAGTCCAAATGATGACGATGAAGGAACATCGCATGGAATTGATTTAAATCATGTAACTCTTAACAATGAAAAAATAAATACAGAACTAACATTTTTTGAAGCTGCAATTAAAAACGATACAAATTATTGTAATAGTAATTCTTACGTATCAAACGTTATATCTGTAACCAAAGGGAAAGATGGTAATTGGGAAAATTCCGAACAACCTCCTCGGTCAAAAAAAAATAACAGTAGGTGATAAAGATAGGAATTTATTTTGTTTTAAGGTTTACTTTTTAGATTTTACAAAATTTGACGATATATCCCCAAAAAGACCATTGCGATGGTGATTATTCTTACGTATCAGATTCAGTTTCTATGAGTATATCCAGCAGGAAAAGCTTTGAATTACCTCGGTCAGAGGAAATTACTGCAGTAAGCAATAAAAATAGGGAGTTATTTTGTTTTAAGGTTTATTTTTAGATTCTACCAACCTCCGAAAATATCAACACAACTGAAGTAGATTGGAAGGGCATTTCTTGTAATGAAACAAATTATTTAATCCCAGACACTTATGCATTTCATTCAGACAGCGTTGATGATAATAGCGATGGCAGAGATAAAGACCTCAAAATATTTGAAAATTCAAGAGACACTTCCAGTGAACGGTCTAAACACTGTAGCTTTGGGGACATTCATGACGTCGTGAAATGAAAACTGTTGATAAACCACCTCTTCAACTAGTACTGTCTGAAGAAATTACGGTAAAAAATAAGAATATTACGAATAATAAAAATAGATAATAATGTAATCCTATGTGAAATTTCTTCTTAAGACAAAAAAAATAAAAAAATACTCAAATTTAAAAAAAATTCAAATCTATTAAGGCATGCAAAAGTTATTTTTTTAAGCAGAGCATCATATATTTTTACATAGACAGGGTTCGTTTTCCTGGTTTCAAATATATTCTTTTCCTCTATTCTAACGAGCCCTTTCTGAAATAAAGGCAATTTTAGTAAAACTAAACGAGGTACATAAGTAGCAGCATCTATCGAAGGAAAATGCATTATAGTAATCTGAAACAAGTCAGGCACAATACATGACTTATACAAACTGTTATTTTATTTTGGTGCGTCTCTGCGTCTACTTTTACCTTCCGTTATTTTATTCATATTTGATCATAATTATCTCAAAAAAAATATTTTTTTGAAATCGGGAAAACAAACTCCGTCTACTTACGCAAATATTTCCCTACATAGGGCATTCCAATTAAAGAAACATGTAACTTCTGGATTCCTCTCGTAGGTGTGAAAATTATTAAAATTTGGAGTTGATTTTCAGAATCTACTGAGAAAAACGTGTTTTTTACTTTTTCTTGTCTTACATACATTCACCGAAGAAAGTTAGATGAAGCAATCTGTACATATTTCAATTATTAACACTTATAGAACGAGAAAAGCAAAAGAAAGAAAGTCATCCATTGCCAGTACTGTACAGAGGACATAGCGACCAAAAATTTCATGCGACATTTACAAAGAAACCACGCAACTGTAAAAGAAGTCGAAGATGTTTTCCTATATCCAAAAAATAGCAAAGAGAGGAAACATGCACTAGCTATGTTAAGAAATGCGACTAATTTTAATCTTTACGTAAAAGGTGTAATAAGGCCAAACCGACGATGTAATGAATCATCAAATCAATTACCTGAAGACATTAAATATTATCCATGTGCATATTGCAAAGGGTTGTTTAAGAAGGAATTTTTGAGACGACATGTAAAAACTTGCATACCTTTCAACACGCGCGCTAATGCCAATCAAGAAGGATCCAAAATAAACCATCTTTCTCGGTCTCATACAGTGCCTGTACGATTGATCCTACCAATGTAATTTCTCAATTAAATGTCAAGGAGCAGGTAAAGACATTACTTTGTTCAATTTCTAATTTTCAATATTATTTGTTTTGCGGTAAAAGTAGATTAACCGTTTCGGCTACTGACTTCAAACTAGTCAGATGTAAAAAATGAATAGCTAAAATTATTTATTGCACTGTAGGTACTTGTCCATGTTTTTTACAAATTAAAAAATATATGTTAAATATAAATGTCTCGGTATATGTATTTACACACAGTTTGTGTATTTTAGGTGTTTGAATTGATGAGAGGAGATGACATTGATTTTGAGGTAAAAAAGATCTACTTACTGCCCAGTTCGGTAATTCCAATTTAAAAAAACACAGGCGGGAACGTATGTCATACGTTTGCAGCAATAGAATGCGAGAACTTTCTCGTCTGCTGATAAACTACCGGAAAATTATCAACAAGGAAAACATATGCCTCAAGGACTTACTTCACCCACAACATTTTGATTTAGTAATATCTGCTGTGAGGAATATTGCTGAATATGATCCTTTCATAAAAACCTTTAAGGCACCCAGTCTTGCCATGCATTTAGGTACATCTTTAAAGTGTGTATGCGACGAATTAACACACCTAGTATTAAAAGAGAGTAACGGTTTTAAATGCCAGTCGACTGAAGAATGTAAAATATGGTTACACAATATTAAGAATTTCAAAAAGTTAGTTGAATTTAGGTGGAATATTGAACTTGCATCGCTTGCAAATAAAGACTTACAAGAAAAACGATGGACTAAACCACTTTTATTACCATTAATTAGCGACATTAAGAAATTCCGCGAAGAAACACTGAAAATTGCAAATAATTGCAAACAGTTGTTTAATAGCAAGAAAGATAGTATAAATGAATATAAAGAGTTAGTACAATGCTCTTTAGCTTTGTTAATCGTCTTTAATCGAAGAAGAATTGGAGATGTGCAATTTTTAAAAATTAAAGACTACCAGTTTGACAGAAAAACAGATTGTATTGATTTTGAAGGTGTTTTAACAGACGCTGAAAAAATGTTAACAACAAAATATAAAAGAGTTATTAACAGCGGAAAGGGGTCTAGGGCTGTAGTAATATTAATACCCGAAATTATACAGGATTTCATTAATTTACTGCTGGAAAATAGAAAAAAATATATTCCATCTGATAATGAGTATGTTTTTGCAACACCCGGAGGGAGAATAAAATGGGGCAGAGGAGATGTGACGATAAAAACGCTCGTCAACAAAATGAATTTGCAGAATCCAGAATCATTTTCTAGAATTATGTCTTGTAGCTATGAAAGCTAATGACCTATAAATTGACATTTTTACTTTCATTGTGTTTTTCCTTAATTATGTTATTTTCAACTAAAAACCTTGTTTATAATTTGTTTTCACTTCTAATTAAGTATAAAACCATTGTATGCTTTCCAATAAGTTAGTTAAACAGATATCTTACGCTTTGGCGGTTTATTCTGATTTACTCAATAAAGTTAATTTACGTTAAATTGTGTTAATTTTATTTATTTATAACGTTCTTAATCTAAAGAACATAATTGGCGCTGCGAACAGTTCCTGCGACTGGAATCCAAAAGAAGGAGACCAAATAACTTCACTTCCCAAGAAGAAATAAGAAAAAAGCTTCACTTTCCACAGGAGTTCCAGGAGGCCATTTAGTCCTTACGCAGAAACCACAATCAAAAGATCCACTACAGGGAAGCCAGTACATTTAAGGAACTTCCAGTTATAAGGATGAAATTCTTGACTTGGTAAGTCCCTCTTTGTTTCCTTTCCTTTGTAAAAGTGATCGCTTCAAATTTAATGAGCAATAATTCATCTGATAGTGAGTTAGAAATAATCATCGAAGAGACAGGATTAGAAAATCTATTTAAAAATTTAAGTTAAAGTAGTAAAACACCTAGTAAAGTAAATAATCTAGTTCACTCTACTAAAATCAAAATGAATCCAATTACAAATAACCACGCACCTACAGCTCCTTCAATACTTGGAACTCCCGAAAAAAATGAATTACAACTCGTTATTCATGCCATACCAGAATATCAACCTGCCAATAATTTGTCTATTTTTATCAATGAGGTAGATAGTTTTTCTACACCTATTTAATTATATTGCAATTATTAGCATTTTTTTGTGAAAAATAGTACCTATAATTCACTGCAGTGAATTATGATTTCGGCCAATCACAAATACAAATCCAAAAATCAATATTTCGCTAATCCAATCATATTTTAAATCGCCCGCGCCAACTCCTTCTGCGGCAGACAATCGACTCGCGTGACACGCCCAAGTGTGTTGTCATATTGCTTGTTTACAAAGTTATCAAATTTGACTAATTTGAGTCTAATATATTTGTTTAATAGGTGTAGAAAAAGTATCGTATTACATTCGCGATTATGGCCATTATCCGCTCAGATGATTTGTGCCACTCGCCTGACGGCTCGTGGGCTCAAACGTCATCTTCGTGAATAATGGCTGTCATAATCGCTCATATAATAATATAAGGTACCTTGACCAAATATGGGCACTGACCCAAATACGGGCACTTCTGGAAAACACATAGGTAGGTAAGATTTCTTCCTATAATTTACAGTTTACTATTATCAGTAAGTACAGACAACTTTATTCTATAAACTGTTTCTAATTAATACTAAAAGATGGCGCTCTGAATTAATTAATTTGCTATTCATCGTCGACGAACAAGTGTGGTTATTAATTTAGGTAAGTACATTTTTGTCAATTTTGTAGGAAAATTCAAACATAATATTGACTACTGCATATCAATGTGCAGCTAAAAACCCCTACTTGCATATGTTGTTATGGACTTATTTCTATAGTAGTGTGGAAAAAAGGTTAGATCGAAAGAGTGATAAAATTGATATGTGTCAAATATGGGAACAAATATCTTTTTGTTTCTAAACTGAACGACGATTTTTAATTTTGAACCTATTCTTTTAGAAGATGTCACCAAACAAAAGAGCTCAGTGGAGTTCCGAGTCTTTGAATGCTGCTGTTACAGCTATTCAAGAGGGTATGAAAATAAAACGAGCATCGATCAATTTTGGGATACCACGGGGTACTTTACAACGCCATGTTAAATCTGGAAACAAAGTTAAACGTTTAGGACGAAAATCTATTTTAAGTAAGGCTCAAGAAGACGAATTGTGATCCAGAATATTTAGGCTTGCTGAGATAGGAATGCCTCTTACATCCAAAGTATTACGAAGAAGTGTATTCACATTTTGTGACGCAAACAATATTCAGTGGCCAGCTAATAAGCAACACGTACCACAGGTTGGAAGAAAATGGCTGGCGTTATTTCTGGAGCGGAATCCTGATGTTGCCCGAAGAAAATCTCATAACCTAAATCCGGCACGAGCAGCAAAGCTGAATAAAGTTATTGTTACGGATTATTTCCAATATGTCTCATTTAGGATAAAAATTGACGTGTTCGAGGATTTTTTTCAAAAACGTTTAATAAACGATTTATTGCGATAGTTCCAGACTTTACACTCGCACTGTATATGGAAGACTAATTGCCGGCGGCGCGTAATTCGAAAAATTCGAGAATCAGTTTCATAATATATGGTCCACAATTTATTGTAAAAAAAAATAGAATGCCGAAATCATATTTTACGGAATTTTTGCAATAAAATTAGGAATTGTTTGAAGAAACCGACAGTGGCAGGTAATATAAGAACAGTTCTTTCTAATACTCTTCGATTTAGAACTACGGTCACCAAAGCTATTCAGCATCTTTTCCAATCCAGCAGTAACAAAAACACAAAAATACCTTTCGAAGGAAGATATAATTAATGCACCTCGACACATTTTCGGAGAGCATTCTTCTTATTCTACATATTTTTGTCGGGGCCCTAAAGAGGAAAAAAATATTAAGAATGTAGACAATAACATTGTATAATCTTTTAATTCAGTTATTGCAAAATTTATTGCAGCTAAATGAATAAATTACACCCAGCAGTAATTCGTACCAGTCCAGATGCAACGCGGCTGTATCTTCTTTTAATTTAAAAGGAAAATTGCAGGAAAAGTTATCTGCCCCAGCAAATGTCTACACTTTAAATTACTGTAAGAGGAAAAACAATTAATTATTTAGTAAACATGAAACAACCAGCGAAAAAATTAAAAAGAAATATTAATGATCAACCCGACGAAAACTATGGACCAAATGCCAGTCAACTTTTTCTAGAAGATATGCCTGTTCAAGAATTTAACAAGAAAAAATAGATTTATCTAGATGATTTGGCAAAAGAGAATCCCGAAGAAGTTGAAATTCTAACCAGGAATCAACATAACTGTGATTTGTGGCGGGAAATGCGAATAAAACGCATTACAGCTTCCAACTTCGGAAAAATATGCAAACTAAAAGCCACAACTTCGACACATAATTTTGTGAACAATCTACTTTGCTCTCATTTCAAGGGAAACACTGCCACAATATGGGGCAACCAAAATGAAATGAATGCTATCAAAGCTTTCGAATGTAACACGGGACTCAAAATGTAGACTATTTATAGATAAGATTCATTCATATTGTTAAGTAAACTACCTCCTTTTTGAAGAGCGCATGTGCGCTAAGCCGTTTGAGCCGCTAAGAACCTTTTTTCGATGTAAGGTTAGTTCCCTTCAGTTACCCAAACAGTGTAGTTAATTTTTTATATTTACTGTAAATAAAAACTAAGCTAAAGTACAAGTGAGTGTTTTTAAGACCTTTAAGGAAACCGATAAGTTCTGGGTCTCGAACCGAGCTCTACGAACCAGCAAGTGAGCATCTCATAAATTAACAATTAATTAATTACAAACATTTTGGTCCCTCGGAAGGCGAATTCGGTACAAAGAAAACTACGCCAAACTGTAAAGGTAAAGGGAATTCAAAAACCTTTCCGATAAACTGGAGAGCAAGTAAGCAATCCAAACCGATTAATCGATAATTCGATTATTACAAAACCAAGAAAACACGTGATTTACTTCTGGAAATTTCCAACCCTCAACAAAGAAGAAAGAAGTGAAGCGCCTGACGTCACAGGAAACCGTTAGCTTCAGCCCTTTGTATCTGAAGTGGACAAGGTCCAAAAGCAGGTATAAAAAAACCGACAGGTACCAAATCGAGGCAAGCCAGTAATAAATGTCGTTTTCCTGCATCTCCATTTCCTGTGTTGTAATTTTGCGTCGTCTCAATTCTATAATTTTAAATTCAAACCCTGTTGATTGCCAATTAAATAGGGAATACATGCATGTATAAGTTCAATATAACGGCCAATACTCTAACTTACCGAAAGAAGTTGTATTTACCACTTATCTTATTGATCAGCATTTAGCTTATTTAAATTGTTTCTTTACGCATTCAGTCAAAATGGTGAAAAAAGAAATCAAATTTTTAATAGCAAACGCCAATACCGTCGAGAGCGAATTAAGGGAATTCGAATCATTTTTATCTTCGTTAGACGAGGCAAATTTAAATGCAGATACATTTTCCGAAATTGAGTTTAGATTAAGTTGCACGAAAGATTTAAATACTCAGTATAAAGAACTCTACATCCAAATAGTAGCTTCTTCGGCTACAGAGGTGGATGTTATAAAACCGAACGACTTCTTTAAAAGATTTGTTGCGGTAAACGTAAAATCGATGTCAATTCTGAATAGCAAACCAAAACGATCGAATTCTGTCGAATCGATGAATTCGTTAGCTAGCAATAGTAACGCAAACCTAAACGTGAATGCAAAATTGCAAAAGTTGTCAATACCAACGTTTAATGGCGATTATACAACATTCACCAGTTACTACGAACTATTTACGTCATTAGTACACAACAATCACGCACTCACCGATGTTGAAAGATTTATGCATCTAAAACAGGGGTTTAGTTGAGCCGGTACTCAGTACCGGTAGTTTTTAAAAAACGATAAGAAGGCACCGGAAGTTATTTGCAGTGTTAAAAATATGCGGTACGCACCGGTACTCACTGACTAAATCATTTTTATTATTGAGGTACCTTTTTTAAAAGTGCAATCAACCATTTGGAGGAAATATTCGGTAACTGATTTACGACGCAAATATTTTATTGCATTTTGCGTAATTTTGCCCGTTCCTGCTGCTCTGGTGGTTGACGAGTACACATGTACAAGCAGACGCTAGCTGCATGCGCTGCGAAATGCATCGGCGCATTTGAGACAATTAAATATTACAGTCTGCAGCCTAAGTGCTGACGCGAAAGGTGCGCGAAAGTGAAGTGATTGTTACACGTGCTAACGTGCAAGCAAAACAATGAGTTTATTAAAGTGGCTTAAACCCAAAGATTCTAGTATTGTTAGTGACAAAACCATAGCGAAGGGAAATAAAAATAGTACCAAGCACTTCCACACTACCAAGTTGTTGGTCCACGGAGCAATGGAAATATTTCAAAGCCGAGAACCCATGGATTATAAGTAAAGAAGGTAGCTTAGGTTGTAGCGTTTGTTTTGAAGCAAGCGTAGTCCCAAATAAACCCCAGGGTACACACATTTCTCAGGAATGGACCCAGGCCAAAGTTAAATTTTTCGGAAGCGATAAAAAATCTCAGCAACAAAGTTTAAGAAAAAAAATACGCGAGCATAAATTAAGCAAGGCTCATAATTTGGCAGTAAATATATTAGAAGCAGGTAAAAAACATCAGTTAGAAGAACCTTCGTTCAAATGCAAAACCTTGAGGTTGAAGCTACGGCCCGCGTTTTTCGAACGGCATACAAGATAGCAAAGCACCAGAGACCTTATACCGACATGCCAATTGATATAGATCTTCAAACACTTAATGGCCTTAATATGGGCAAAATTCTTCACGCAAATTTTTCATGTACAAATATTGTATCGCACATTGCCAAAAATATGCGCACAAAAATCGTGAACCACATAGTTGCAACTAAACAAAAAATTAGCATTTTAATAGACGAATCTACAACTTTAAGTAAAAAACAAACACTAGTTATATGTTTAAAATTTGCTGTGAATAATGAAAATGAAGATTTGTGTCAGACCATGTTTCTGGACCTTATTGAATTAGATAGTGGAACAGCACTTGCTATTACGACGGCCCTTCTTGAAAGACTACAAATGCATGGTCTGAGTAAGGAATTTTTAGAGGAATGTCTCGTATGTTTTTCAAGCGATGGAGCTTCTACAATGATAGGTAAAAGAAGTGGAGTAGATACAGAACTTAAAAAATTGTTTCCATCTATTATAATCTGGCATTGTAGTAACCACAGGCTGGAACTCGCTGTAAACGATTCGCTCAAAGAAGTTCACGGTATAAATCACTTTCAAATATTTTTAGAAAAATTGTACAGTCTCTATAATCAGTCGCCGAAGAATCAAAGATAACTTCATGAATGTGCGAATAATCTGGAACAGCGAATTTTACATATCGGCAAAATTTTTACAATAAGGTGGGTTTCATCTAGTGCACGAACTGTAAAAGTTGTTTGGGAGAGTTTTCCAAGTTTATATTCTCATTTTTAGAAGGCCGAAAAGGACACTAGCAGGGATTCCAAGGAAAGATCCAAGTATGCCGGATTAAAGAACTATTTAGCATCTGTAGAGTTTGTTAATAATATGGCAATAATGCTTGATGCTTTAACTGAACTAGGTGACCTTTCATTAGATCTTCAGAAACGAGAAATGACACTGCCACTGGCGGACAAACTTATTAGAAGAACAATAAGAGTGTTTGAGTCAATGCAACGAAATCAAGGCCACTGCACTAAATTAGCAAAAAAATTGTACGGCAAACTTTGAAAGGCAATACCTTTAATTAATAATAACAAAATACAAACCATTAATGATGGACAGTTCTTCAGAAGTCTTGCTGTCAACTTCCAGCTCAGATTACTAACAACTCAATCATCGCACAAGGGACTACATGATGCGAAATTAGATCAAGATAATTATAATGATCTCATGAACGACTTATCAGTTCTGCATCCTTCCAGCTGGCCTGAAGCTTTGGATATTTTGTATGGGGAAGAAAGTAAGGAATTTGTGTGAACAATTTAAGGTTGAAGATAATAAGAAGGTTATTAGAGCCTTTCGGGAGTATAAAGAAGACAGAAACAACGAAAGAACTCCATTGGATCTTCGACCTCTTCTAACAGCTGTGAATACCATTGCAATATCAACTGCAGAGTGCGAACGGTCGTTTAGTTCAATGAACGAAATTGTTACTCCCATTCGAAGTACTCTTTTAGTGGAACATGTTGCGGAATTAATGTTCATTAATCTTGTTGGACCTCCTCTTTATGATTTTGACCCAATGCCCTATGTGAAAACTTGGATAACTTCTGGTAAACGTTCCGCCGAAGACACCCGTTCCCGAAAAAGAAAAATGGACAGGGCACCTCATCCCTATGAATCCATGTGGAAAATTTTAAAAATTTAGGTGAGTACCGGTAGTTCATATTTTACGACTAAAGCCCTGATCTAAAAGACAGTTTAAAGGGACCTGCTGCCCAATTAATATCGAACATTCAAGCAACAGCGGTTAATTACAAAATTGCATTCGAAATACTGTGCGAACGTTTTAATAATCCCAAACTTATTGTAAATAATCACGTAAGGGCAATTTTCGAGTTAAAACCAATCACAAAAAATAATGCCATCGAAATGCGTAATTTATACAATTTAAATAAACATTTATGGGCTTTGGAAAACGTCACAATCCCTTTTGATTATCGCGCAGTATTCGTATCGCAAATTTTAATGTCAAAATTTGATGAAAAAACATGTAACCAATTTACTAAATTTAAGCCTCGCGAAATTCCCACCGTAGAGGACATCAACGAATTTTTAAAAGAGCGATGTCAAATTTTGGAAGAAACTGAAGCAACCAAGGGTTCTAATAATTCCAGTATAAACATAAAACAACGCGAACACTCGATCGAAAGGCAATATCTTTAAACTTGGCAGTAATACTCAAAATACCAATAATTCTAATTACAATTATAAATCTAAATAAAGGTAAAGCATTCACTTGTCGTAACGCAGCAAAAATTAGTATGCCCAAACTGCAAATCTAGCCATTCTTTGAATTATTGTTCTCGATTTTTGATATTAGGGGCCAAGCAAAGGCTAGATCGTGTAAACGAGTTAAAAGTTTGTAAAAATTGTTTGTACCATTCAAACCAACAAAATAGCCATTCGCGTTATACCTGTCAAGTATGTAGTCGCAAGCATCATACTTTACTCCATTTTGATTCAAATCTTGACAAGAAAGATCAAAATAATCAAACCAACGCTAATAGAAATAACGCCCTTGCCGCTTCCGAAAACGATTCTGTACGTGAAGCTCAAAATGTTCAAACAACATTATCTTGTTTTAAAGGCAATGCGCCTCAAGTAATTTTACCCACCGCAATAATTCAAGTAAAAGACCAATATAAAAAATGGCATAACGCCCGGGTGTTACTTGATTCGGGTTCACATATCAATTTAATTACTGACGAAATGGCAAACAAGTTGCACCTTCCCCGAAATAAATATAACACCACGATATTAGGAATTAATAGTAATTCTGCTAAATCCAACCATATGGTAAAACTTCATATTGCATCTTTGCATAACAATTATCGAGCTGACCTAACGTGTGTGGTTATTGAAAATATTGCACAAAATTTACCAATAAAATCCTTCAGAAAGGATACGCTAAGTTTACCAAAGAATATTGAGTTAGCCGATGCCACTTTTAATACGACGTCCACTATTGATATGCTCATCGGCGCTTCTCATTTTTATAAATTATTATGCATAGGGCAAGTAGAATTGGGACTAAATAAACCCATTTTGCCAAAAACTTTATGCGGATGGGTCGTTTCTGGCGAATACGGTGTCGACGAAAACTACGATGATCAAAGCGTTGCGTGCACAAATTTAATATTAAAGAACGATAACTTCTTCCTAACCATAAAAAGGCTCGAAACTGCGGTCGAGAAGTTTTGGCAGATAGAAAATATTCAGCCCAATTTCGAAATTTCCAAACTTTCCGAAAGGGGGCGATTTTGCGAGCTCCATTTTCAAAAAACAACAACCCGAGATCCTAGGGGGAGGTTCATAATAGTGTCCATTCCCTTCAGTTCAGATTTAGCCAACTCTAAATCGATTTTTGCACTTAGAACGAACATTGATAAAGAATGAGGATTTACATTCGCAATACGTTAATTTTATGCACGACTACGAACGCTTAGGCCACATGCAGGGCCGGCGGAAACGGGCATGCAGAGCATGCCGTGCATGCGGGCGCCACGACGAAGGGGGCGCCGCAGCCGGGGCACGGTTCATAAGTTCATTTTTAAGAAACAAAATTTTTATTATAAAAACAAAAAATTCTTAAAATGATCAATATTAAAATAAATAAGGCCGGATACACCAAATAAAAATTTAAAAAAATTGTGTATTGCCGCCTCTTTGATCAGCCGGCTGTTTACAATTTTGCAGCGGAGAAATTACTCCTGTTATCGGCTAGCAAAACAATCCATGACATTGTTCAATGTTACCAACCACTACCCAAAAACTCAGACGTTGTTGAAGTTATTTTTAAATATGCACTATAATAAAGGTTTATTTTGTCTTTATTGGTGTTTTCATGATCGATTAAATAATTTCGATATTCGATATTTCAATGTTTCTTTTGTCATAAAGAAAAAATTGCAAGGAACACAAATCAAAAATAATTCCACACCTGCCGCATATCGAAATACGATTGCTTACAACCGAATAGTGCAAACGACGGTCCGGACTCACTTGGAGTGACAAATAAAAATCGGAACGAATACGAGGCCGGAGTCATTCCGAAACTAATTAAAAAAATAATTTCTTGTGGGGATAAAATAGAAATGGAATCAAAAATTTAAAAAAAGTTATCCGGTGCACAAAATCGTAGGCGTCATGCTGCAAAAGAAGCAGATATTAAGAAACAAACTGGGGCTCTTAATAAATTTGTTAAAAGACTAAAATATTCTGATGCAGATTGTAACCAACTCGATACATCAGAAATCAGACTTGACGAACCGTGCACATCATCCAGTTTGCATGAAAGTACTATTGCAACTATTGAACAAGATAACAAGACGCATGGTTTTCTAAGTGAAAAACAGTTAGGAGAAGACTTAGTTGTAGTTGACCAGGAAATTAACACAATAGTAGTCTCTGTAAATTTAGAAGATCCAGGTGAATGGGGAAATATTGATGAAAAATGACGAGTTGTTTTAATTGAAATGGGGCCTGTTCAAAAGAAAAATATAATATATCCCAGAGATACATACAGTCATAAATTTGGCGACACGTATTATAATAGAAAAATGGAAAACGGTGAGCTCGTGCCAAGAACATTGCTCATTTATTCCGAAACTTTAAATTCTGTTTTTTGCTTTTGTTGCAAACTTTTCGCACCTGCTGAATCAAGCCAAACAGTGTAGTTAATTTTGTATATTTACTGTAAATAAAAACTAAGCTAAAGTACAAGTGAGTGTTTTTAAGACCTTTAAGGAAACCGATAAGTTCTGGGTCTCGAAAGATTAACCGAGTTCTACGAACCAGCAAGTGAGCATCTCATAAATTAACAATTAATTAATTACAAACACTAATTTAGCAGCATCTCCAGATGGAATAATAGCATCAGAGGATTCTTTAATGGAAATTACATGTCCGCTTAGTGCTAGAAATTACACGTCAACAGAAGCAGCTACTGCTGATAAACCAGTTATAAGCTTTTTAGAAAATAGTAACGAAACATTATCTCTAAAATCGAACCATAATTATTATTTTCAGGTGCAAGGACGTTACCGGGAAAAGTGCTTGTTATTTTGTAGTATGGACATCAAAAGGGCTATGGTACGAGAAAATTTTCAAAGATGACATGTTTTTTCAAAATAAAATGTTCGAAAAGTTATTTGCATTTTATCACAATGCTTTATTGCCCGAGTTACTGGATTCTCGGAAATCTATGGGATTAGAATGAAGAAAAATTTATATCAATACTCCAAAGTTATAATATAACTAATAAGTTATACAACCTACGTACCAGTATTTAGCTCTACGTCAATTATGTTTTTTATTTTATAAGACATATTCTTGTATCACAGTATTACGTACAGAAACAAAAAAGAAGTATAACAATTTCTTTTGTTTATATTGGATTTAAAACAAACTGATTGAATATAGTGTGATGTTATATACAATTGCGTGCATATAAATCGGTCCACTGTAAACTTTCGACTGTAACTATATTTTTTTGTTGGAAACTATTCATCAGATCAAAAAAAGATGCTGTTTGAAAGACAATTTAATATGCTTTAATATGAGTTAAAATTTATTAAAATGTATGTCGGCTTCTTAGGCTTAACATAGTGAAATTAATACATGAAACAAATTAACTTTTTTATTACGAAAATAAGTATGGTTATTGACAATTATTTAAATTAACACTTAATTTTTAATAATGGGCATGACCCTCTCTTGCCCTAATAACATCTCTCATACGATTAGGCATAGATCGAATCAAGTTCGCTATTGTTTCTTGTGGGATGTTAAGCCACTATACTGCAACAATAAGCTCTGGGATCGGGGTTGGGGCACGAAGTCTAGCTCGAATTCTTCGTTTTAGCTCATCCCATAAATGTTCGATCGGGTTTAGGTCGGGACTGCATGCTGGCCACTCCATAACCCGAAAACCTATTTCTGTAATGTAATCTTGCACGATTCTTGCGGTGTGCTGCCGCGCATTGTCATGCATAAAAAGAAATTCGTCTCCAATGTAGTCGACTTAAGGTGCCACATGAACTGCTAAAATCTCCTCGATGTATCTAGCACCCGTTAAACCTCCTCTCCCGTGACCACGGTCGCCCCTACGCATGAAAGCAGGGTCGGTTCGTGCTCCCACAGAAATTACCACCCCAGATCATGCAGGAACCACCTCCATAAGCAATTCGCTCTTCAATGCAGCATTCTGCAAATTTCTCTCTTGGTCTCCGGCACACTTTTCTTCTTGGGTCGCTACCATAGAGGCATACCCTGGTCTCATCTGAGAACAGAACAGACCCCCACTGTTCCACTGTCCAATTCAGATGATACCGTGCAAAACGCAGGCGTGCTTGACGATGAGCTGGGGTAAGTTTTGGGGCAATCGCAAGCGGTTTAGGGGTCAGGTTACTTTCCTGCAGTCTTCGTATTACTTTCCACTGGCTAATAGCCACTCCTCGTATTTCACGGAGCTATTGTTGCACTTGAACCGCATTAAGGCGACGATTTTTTAATGTTGTTGATACAATAAAGCGGTCATCACAGGCCTTTGTAAATCGCCTATGAACGGATCCAGTCTTCTCATAACGTTGGCACACTCTTCGAACCGCTGCGCGTGTCATATCCAGTTGTCGAGCAACAGCTCGCTGGCTAAGTCCATTGTCGATTAAGGCAATTACTTGGGCGGCTTTTTCCGGTGTAGTATTCATTACACTAACACATTTGAAAACTAATCAAATTATGAAAAACGAATATGTGCAAATTTCAATTGCAAAGGCAATAATTTCAATATAGCTCAAGTTTGTTATTCTCGTTATAACCACCACATAAATAGGGTAGACTGGGGGAATATCGGCCATTGGGGTAATTCCGGCCGTCAAATTTCTCCTACCCTAATAAAAATTTTGGAGGGGCTTAGGTCTCTGGTCACGCATCTCAGCAAACCTAACGGTTAGTATCGTTTAGGCAGTGCTAGTGCAAGCTGTGTACTTTTTATAGAGAATTTTCAGAAAAAGCACGTGCTACTATAAGAAAGGTGTGTGTTCAAGGCTGCATATTTCAACAACAGTAAGTTGTAAAAATTGTTTGTATGTATAAAAATGAACTATATTCTGTCTTCTTTCACTCAGTTTACTCAAAACCAACGTAAATTTAGGTATTTTTAAAGTATGTGTTGGGTTTTAGATGGTTGCTTTAGGGTTAATTCCGGCCACCATTGTGTGGGTAATATCGGCATGGCCGACATTACCCCATATAATTTTGTTTCTCATTGTATCAAATTTTCGTTTGTTTTCAGATGCCGCGGACCTATAAACGAAAAACTACGAGAGCTTCTTGGACTTCCGAAACGCTTCAGGCTGCTCTTGCAGCAATAGAAAATGGGCGTCCTGTTCGGGAAGTTTCAAGAAGTTTTGACATTCCCCGAGTCAAGATCTCAAGACTCACAAGATCGACGTAGAGACGGCCGAGTATCTAAGCCTCAATTGGGACGACGCCCAGTATTTACTGAAGAACAGGAGCGTGAATTATCGGAGCAAATAATCACTCTTGCCAAACTCTTTTTTGGAATTACACCGGCACAGATTCAGCAAAGCGCCTACACTTTTGCCAAATCCAATAATTTGGAAAATCGGTTTAAGGAAGAAAAAGGCTCGGCGGGTCGTGATTGGTTAGAGGGATTTTTACGACGTAATCCACAAATTACACTAAGGAAACCGGAATCAACCAGCGTAAATCGTGTGACGGCTTTCAACAAAGAAGAAATTCGAATTTTTTTGCAAACCTTAACACTTTAATGGACAAATATAAATTTTCTCCAGCAAGAATATTTAACGCTGATGAAACCGGCATTACAACGGTACAACGTCCAAACAAAATCTATGCTAAAAAAAGGTCAAAAAAGAGTAGGTTTAGTTAGTTGGGAGAAGGAAAAAACCACTACTGTTATGTGTTCATTTAGCGCGTCTGGAATTTACGTTCCTCCAATGTTCATTTATGCCAGGAAAAGAATGGCTGATCACTTGAAAAATAAAGGACCTCCAGGCGCTATTTATGAACAAAAAGGGTACTTTACCTGAAAAGAAAATGGTTTTCGCTTCAATGTCAAGGCCGACTTGTTTTTCAAAAACTGAAAATATTCTTAAAATTCTCTTCAAACCAAGCAGGGCTTAATTCCACAATCTTAAAATAAAATTCAAAAATTTTTTGTTCATCACACCTATTGTAACATCTATCCTGGGACACACTGTATATTAAAATAATTGAACCTATGCTAACTGATTAATATATACTCGTACATAGAAAAACAAAGTTACAGCTATTACAAGACAAATTCTTGTACAGCAATTTTTTGGAACAGTGCGCCAAGCAGGAAGTATAAATGATCATCCAAGCTTTCTAACATTTATGCAATTATATAGGATGCCATTTGTGTATAAATTAATAAAACCACCAAAATATGGCAACTGCACACCTTTAAATGACGATCAAACCAACAATCCGGTACTTACCTTCGACGACTTTAAAAGCATATTTTTCGAACCAGAAATTCAAAATAAAACAAAATGCATTAATAATATCAAAAACAAACTGGACGAATTTATAGAAAATTATAACAATAGCGAGGATGAAGAGGGATTTATCGAACATTCTACGTCCATCCCTGAAACCGTTGATTGTGTAATATATTATTTAACAGGCTTCATATATGTATAGAAAATTATTTAAAGCTTCATGATGTGACTTATGTAAAGAACATATTTATTGCAAGACTGCAAACACTAGCAACCCTGCATCTAGTTTAACAACATTAATATCACGTGGTTTTTTTAATCATCCTAATATAACAATGTTTCATTTATTAAAATCACTGGAAATAGTTCTTATGAAACATATTAATTCCGTTAATGTTTTTGAGGAAACTAGTAATGAGTTTTTCGATATGCATATACCTACTTTACATTTATATTTTGCATGTGAAATCCACCGTTTTGATGTAACAAGTCAGGCACTGTACTTTTATATCTCCATGAGATTAAGACAATATCAGAAACAAGAGGAAAATAATTTAAAAAAATCGAGTACGGATTTACGGAATCGAGAAAGCTTGCTAAATTACAAAAATCGTAAATTAGATAAAAAAAATGTCTAAATTTACAAATTATAAAAAATAACTTCTAATTAGATTCTGATTTAAGTAGAAGTAGACATTCTTGATATTGTTTCAAGAGTTAAAGTGGAAGGCCATGTAGATGTCGCAGAATTTAAGGCAGATTTTGAATACGTATGTGTAGAATTTCAAGTTTAGTTAGTACAGTTATTTCAGTTTGCAAAACTTTTAGAATTTTGAAGCTTTTGAGAATACCGAAATAATTTACGAAATCCCTGATGCATCTTCAACCCCCACTCATGAAGGTAAACTAAAGAAAAAGTTGTAGTAATTTTTTAAATCATAATGCTTTAAATGCGTTCTTATAGACATAGAGTATAGAGTATCTGCATCACGTGATCAATAACACGTGTTTTGAGTGATTGGTGTACCCACAAACGAAAGTTAACCTGTAAGTGAATACAGTTTGGTGTGTATTTCGTGTTTTTGTGGACAAGTTTATTTTTGTAGTTTAAATTTTAGATATAATGGCTAGTAATTATTATAGTGAGTACTATTCCACACTGGATGAACTAACTACACGGCGATATAATAAAAAAATTTCGTGCGTTGATGTTGACCCTTACAACATTAGTTTGGACGAGTGCAGTGCAAAACGTGAAGATTTTCCGAATGTGTTGCACCCAGGCATTTGTAACTATTTAGTTTATGGTAATAACACTTATACTTTCGAGCAACTGAAGGCTTACAAAGGACAAGAAGCTTACAAACAGGCTGCGTGGATACGAAGGATATACGTTAAAAAAATTAATGGGAAGGTGATAGTTTCAGGAAATGTAGGTAAGTAATAATTCATAATCTATTTGTTTTTTATTAAGTACTTTACACATAAAGAATATATTGTTTTTACATAGGTAATGCATTCACAACATGTTAACGAGAAATGCACCAGTTCACGTATAATTACAGAAGAAGATGGTGGCATTTTGAATGCACAGCAGGATTAGGACAAACATGCGCACATGTTTGTGCAATATTATTTTTTATAGATATGAGCCATCATAATTTAATCATGCAATCTGCAACAGATACAAAAGCTAAGTGGGTAGTACCCAAAAATTTTGCGGAACAAAAATTGTAAATATAGATTTTACAACGCCAAACAAAATCTATTCTGAAAAATATAGTGATGACAGTGCTGTTTTTTCAAGAAATTCTCAACCGTTAAGCAAGGTGCCACCAATTTCAAAAAATGAACTGTGCGATATTTTAAAGAAATTAAAAGCAACAGAAAGCGGTAGCACACTTCATTTAACAACAAAACCATTTGCTCTAGAAGTATACATATGATGAAGTACAGAGCAAACAAACATATGCATTTACACGTCTGAATGTTCCTAGATATGAAACAGAATCCATAGAGAATTTGCAAAGAATACGTAAGTAAATACAGGAAAGCTGTTAAGAAGTACTTAATGTGTTATTTGTGTAGATTTAGAATTAGATTTGAGTATACCTGCGAAAGAATTCCGAAAAATTGCACTTATTTATTTATTTATTTGTTTATTTATTTGTTTATTTATTTGTTTATTTATTTGTTTATTGCAATCCAACAGATCGTTGATCCAATAATAGGATGCAAATTTTATTACACAAACATGAAAGCGGAAAGAAAAACAAACATATTCAATGAAGTTAACATAATAAGATTTACAAAAAAAAAAAAAAACAAAAATATTGAGTTTCTACGTAATTAACCTAGCATGGAGAATAACCATGAATAATATAAACTAATAATTATCCGTGTCCTGCTCTGACTCGTGAAATTTGCCATGCGTTATATCTTGTTGTAACTAAATCTGAAAGTGCATAGGGCGGGGAAACAAAAACCCAACAACTCTTTTCTGGTTACGCAATAATTTCTTTCGGCTTTCGATAAGACCTTGCTAAAATAGCCGATAAGCTTTTCATGTCCATCTTGTATTTGGGAAAGAACACTCCCAATGGCCAGGTTACTCGCAAGTAAATACTGATAAGACAAATTTAAAATTCCAGAAAAGACTCAGCGTAAATTGCACAAAGGATTTAAATTTGTAAACTGAACTAAAGTAAGATTTGTTATACATGTCTGATGAGGGAAAACGGCTCTGAAAAACAATGTACGAAAATCTGAGAATATACAATAAGAGTCTAGAAAAAAGGTACATGGAGATCAACGACAACAAGACGAAGGCAATTATTATATTTTAAGTAGTACTTATGGGGGAAAAAACGACAAATTCAACTAGGAAAAACAAACTTGGTGTGTAAATCCAGTTGAGGAAGCAAAGGCAGACAATATCTTCGACAGAGGACAACACAGTCAACCAAAGAAGAAAAATAAACCAATTGACCAAATTTAAACTTTAAATTCACTTTGATTTGAAAGTCCAAACCTAATAGGATTCTGCAAAACTTACATCAGATGGTGAAAAATGACCATGGCAGTCGACCTATGTTGAGATACTTCACGTATGTTTTTTTTTTTATTTAGAATCCGAAATCATTTTAATTTTTTCATTTTCTTTAATTCAGTTGATATAGAAAAGAATTCTAATTTATATATTTTATGCTCGGCGCACAGTACATCGTACAGTAAGCCCCTGCAGGTTATGCCGCTTCCACAGTACATACTGCAGACCACAAGTTCAACTGAAGCAGGTTCGCTTATATAGGAATACTGCGTATGTTTGCATATGAACTTGCAAATGAATTTGTACGAAGAAGTGAAACAGATTCTAGACCTGCGTCAGTCGCAACCTGTCCGGTTTGGTTAACGCATACAAACATCACAATACAAAAAAAAGTATTCAAAGAGCTTTCTTGAAATTAGTTATTCATTATTGCTTATGCATTCCTGCTTTGTGAATCAAAAATGATTTTCACCGTTTAAAAATCTTTGTTGGATATTGTACAGGATATCTAGCTAAAACCACAACATTTTGGTCTGTAAATTAAATTGCATCAAGCGTAATACCCATCGAATTGTTTCAGAATTTCGCATTAAACAACTTCACCCTCTCAGATCTAAAGTTGTTGCATAACTTTGCCCGAGTTTATCTTTACAAATGCTTTTCATCCTTTTACGTAAGTAGTATGATATAATCTGTAACAAATGTGGTTTATTTGTATCTTTATAGCAAGACACTCCCACACTTTTTGTAGCGTTTGTTACAGAATTTTTAAATTGGATAATTATTTAACCACAATCTCAGTGTTTACATTTAATTGCTAATAAAAAAAAAGCAATTACAAATAATAAATCACAACACATTTACACATTTCTAAATGTGTGTAATAAATCAGTCTGCTTTATGCTTTATTTCGTTGTCATTTATTTTGCCTAAACGCATTCGATTAATTAATTATTTCTTATATTTAAAGTTGTTACTTTGTGAAATTAAAATTTTTACAGTAATTCTTATTAGTTATATAGCCTGCCGGTATTTTAGTTCTAGTTTTATTTGAAGAGAATGAATGAATGATTGAGCTACCGATTTAAAACTTTACGTTTTCAAGGCATAAACTTTTTATCAACAGCTGCACTGACCGTTTCTCTTCGCCTGCTTTATTCGATAGAGATAAAGTAAATCTACGAGTATGTCAGGTAATTATAAAACACCTATCGGTTTTTGTATGTTGCGGTAAGTCAAAAAATACAAAGACGCATGCGTTATGATAATGAATAGAAATATTTTTAAAAAGCAAAGTATTTTAGAATCTCAAATTTCACGAAGAATTTCTTAAAATTAGTATTTTGTACTCGTAACCAGATGCGACAGAAAAGTCTGAAAAATGTGAAGCATATTAATTTTAATTAAAATTCAAAATAATTCTAGCAAAAACCACATTTCACAGTTGAAAGAATCAAATGCGTTTGCCATATACATGCTTAGTAATTGAAAGAAAATATGATGTATTGAATAATAAAAGTATAGTGGGCTTACTTTACATTTAACCAAAAGAAATTGCGTTTTTAAATTATGTGTGTCTTTCACCAGAAGATCACACTATCTGGAAAGCGACCAGAAAGTTTAAAAGGCCTATTACTCAAATCCCACCTATAAGAAAACCCGATGGAAGATGGGCTCGATCAAATGAAGATAAAGCAAACACTTTTGGGGAACATCTTGCTCAAGTTTTCACCCCATTTCCATCTAATAATATTAATTTTGATACAGAAATCGAAGAACATCTCAACGCACCTGGACAGTTATCGCTACCCTTGAAGCCAACTTCACCGGCTGAAGTGTACAGAGAAATAAAATTAACTAGTTCATTCAAAGCCCCAGGCTATGACCTTATAGTAGGAAATATATTAAAACATCTTCCTAAAAAAGCAGTAGTACTCATAACAACAATCTACAACCGCATGCTTGCTATTTCCCACTTCCCTACTCAATGGAAATTTGCCGTAATAATCATGATCGCTAAGCCTGGTAAACCTCCACAAGAAGCCGCATCTTACCGACCAATCAGCCTGTTACCCCTATTGTCCAAAATTTTTGAACGCCTGTTGTTACGCAGAATCAAAGACATAACACCTACAGAAGAGCTAATTCCCACTCATCAGTTTGGCTTCCGCGAAGGACATTCAACCATCCAGCAATGTCATAGAATAGTCAACTACATCAAGGAAACTATCGAAGAGAAAAAACTGTGTGCTTCGGTATTTTTGGATATTCAACAAGCCTTCGACAAGGTATGGCATCGCGGTTTGTTATACAAAATTAAAAGGAAGCTACCTCCCCAAATTTTCCTCCTCCTAAAATCCTATCTAACACAAAGACACTTCCAAGTCCAATTCGAGGGAATATTTTCAAGCTATCAAAACATCAACTCCGGTATTCCTCAGGGAAGCGTTCTAGGTCCGTTCCTTTACCTCCTTTATACAGAAGACATTCCCACTACAGAAAACACCTTAATCGCTACCTTCGCAGATGACACTGCAATACTGTCATCTGATACCGACGCGGATCAGGCATCTGAAAGGCTCCAGTCACACCTGAATCTCCTAGAAGGCTGGCTCAAACAATGGCGCATTAGGGTAAACAGCAGTAAATCAACACAAATTACTTTTACCATTAAACATTCTACGTGCCCTCAAGTCACCATAAATAATCAACCCATCCCAATAAAAGCTAAGGTGAAATACCTAGGACTTCACCTCGATCAAAGACTGACCTGGAAGGACCATATAAAAGCAAAAAAACAACAACTCAATCTAAAGACAAAAAGCATGCACTGGCTGATTGGACGCAAATCTCAGCTGACCTTAGAAAGTAAATTATTACTATACAAAACCATTCTAACACCTATATGGTCTTATGGGATTGAGCTATGGGGATGCAGTAAGCCATCAAATACCAAGATTCTGCAGTCTTTCCAATCTAAGACCTTGCGTACCCTAGCCAACGCACCCTGGTACATCAACAACCAAACTCTTCATCACGACCTCAAAATTCCATTCATCACAGAAGTCATCAAGAGTCGTGCTATTAAAAGCAAAAATCGCACCTTAAACCACACTAACCAACTCATTGCCGACCTCTACTCCCATCAGCCTGCAATTAGAAGACTGAATAGAATATGGCCGGAAGACCTCACTGAATAAATCCTGGAGACCCGCCAATGGACGGTGCCCTACTCGTGTCACACAGCAATCATATCATAACATTTACTTATTACTCTACATATATACCGGGTGGTGACTTGGCCGACGCAGCATAGCAATTATAATGGTAAATCTGGATTGTCCAATTATTTGCTTCCCTAATTATTTTAGAGGAAAAGTGTATCTAGGATTTTTTGTAGAGAAAAAAATTCTACATCCATACATACCATAGCTTTTTAGTTTTTAGATTTCTGAAACCGGAAAATCCGGAAAATGTAAAATGCCAGTTTTAGAAAAATCATTGATGCCATGGAATTATGAAATCAAACAAACGCGCTTGCATTTGTCATTCCTGTTTGACGTCTGTAATTTACGATAGTCAATATTAAATTTTGTTCTTTGTAACATGTATTCAACAGTAGAAAAGGTTGAAATGGTAAAATGGTATTATATGGACAATAGTTCGCGTCAAGTAAGTGCGTTGTTTAGCGTAAAATATCCCTATCGGCCAATCCCAAGCAGTACGACGATTGAGAGAATAGAACACAAACTTGAAGCTACAGGCACAGTGTTAAATAATTGTAAGTGTACTAATAACGTTCCAAACTTACATGAAAATGAAGAAAATGAAAACACTTTGTATGTTTTGGCGGCAGTGGCTGAAAATCCCAACGTGAGTTTACGGCAAATCGCAAACAGCGTCGGCTTGCATCACTCCCGAGTCCTCAAAATTTTAAAACAACATAAGTTTCACTCTTATAAACACCAGTTTCACCAACAAGAGTTGCGTGAAGGTGATGCGGAGAGGAGGAGTGCATTCTGCTTCCAAATGATGGAAAAATGCAACGAAGACAGGGAGTTTATAAAAAACATTCTTTTTACGGATGAAGCGACGTTCACCCTGAATAATGAGTCAAATGTGCAAAATTGCAGAATATGGGCACACGAGAATCCACGCACCGTTCTACAAACCAGAACCCAATATCCCCAAAAGATTAATAATGTTTGGGTGGGGTTATTAGGTCAACACATTATAGGACCGTTTTTCTTGCATGAAAACTTAACAGGAGAACGATTCTTACAGCTCTTGCAAGACGAAATAGCTCCGGCAGTGACTGAAGTTAATACGGAAGACCAAGAGATTTGGTTTCAGATGGATGGCTGTCCTGCACACAACAGCCGTAATGTGCGTGAATATTTAAATGACAGTTTTTCCCATAACATTATCGGTCCAAATTATGCAATTAACTGGCCTGCCAGGTCCGCCGATCTTTCACCTAACGACTTTTTTCTTTGGGGACATTTAAAAACAAAAATTTATTGTGGACAAACATTTCAGAATTTAAAAAATCGAATTCAAGTCGAATGTGACAAAATAAGTAGGTATCAACTGGCAAATGTTAGACGACATTTTTATGACAGGCTATGCCATTGTCTAGCAGTTAATGGTGATTTGTGAGGAACATTTGTTGTAATCTGTGTTTTTTGTTTTGTTGAAATATTACCTATGTGTTCCTATTGTTAAAATAAATAAAATTACCCTTTCTGTTATATTTTTCATGGTTTTATTACAAGTCGAATTTAATGACGGAGGTGGCAGAAAATCATAGCGCGCTTGTTTGATTTTATAATACCAAAGGTATCACTGATTTTTCTAGAAGTGCAATTTTTAATTTTGCAGTTTTTCCGATCTCAGAATTCTAAACATGAAACAGCAATATTCAAAAGCCATATTGCTTATCGTAAATAGACGTCAAACAGGAATGACAAATGCAAGCACGTTTGTTTGATTTCATAATTCCATGGCATCAATGATTTTTCTAGAACTGGCATTTTACATTTTCCGGATTTTCCGGTTTCAGAAATCTAAAAACTAAAAAGCTATGGTATTTATGGATGTAGAATTTTTTTCTCTACAAAAAACCTAAATACACTTTTCCTCTAAAATAATTAGGGAAGCAAATAATTGGGCAATCCGGATTTACCATTGTAATTGCTATGCTGCGTCGGCCAAGTCACCACCCGGTATACCAAGAGTAGATTGTAAATTGGCAATTGAACTAATTAAAAAAAAATTATGTGTGTCGCAAATTGCACACTCGTATAAAAAGGCCAGCTTCACGTACTTGTTACACAGTATACTATTGTGTAAAAAAATTGGTAATCAAAATAAGCGCATCTTGTTCTGCTATAAGCATGATTTACCTTTTTAATGTTCAAATTTAATTTTTACAGTATTTTCTTACTTAATTTATAAATTACCTTCGCTTCAATCTGTAGATGTCAATTTAGCTATGAAAAAAATAGTTTTTAAATGAGCGTATGACGCAGAAAACAATAACAAAACACTACGAATGCCACCGATAAAATAATGCAATTTATAAGGTTTTAAAGCCCCTTTTTCGTATTTTGTTAGTTGGTAACAGCGAAAGCTGTCGAAAGGGTGCGAAACCTTAAGATGCTGCCTATTTAAGCAAGACTTACTTGCATTTTCACTCTTCTTCTCGGTTACTGGTGATTTTTTATTAAACAATAATATTCATAATTTTCATACTAGAAGTGCGGCCAATTTTTACATTCCCCACTGCAATACTTCACTGGCCTTAAAGTCGCCACGACGCGACGCTTTGGTCTGAAAGTTTTTGATAATCTCCCTTCCGAACTGAAGTGCTGTAAAACAACTACTTCAGTTCAAAATCGACTTACTTTACACACCTTTCAAAACGCAAACAACAGAACCTGCATTGTTGTCAAATTTTACCAAAAGTATGATTTTTAACAGTACTTCCAAAAGAAGAACCAAATTGCTGATTCAATAATAATTACGTTTTTAAATTAATTTCAATTTCAATTACATGTTTTACTTAATTTCTCATAATCGTTTGACTAATTTTCAATAAATTTCAGTACTAAAGATATGAACTTTAACACCTTCGTACAAGAAAACTAAGCTGCGGAGGAAATTTTTTCTTGCAGTTTTGCTTTAAGAATTCACAAAAGAAAACGTTTACCTTTAGGCGTAAGATTGATCCTTGTCGATTTACATTCTGTGAAACTCTGCTGAAGCTGAATGTTAAATCTGTAAAATCAAGAGCTGTTTACGAAATCGTTAATACAACCTAAACATATAAAACTCTTTAATACAATAGAAAAATAAACACCAAAATGCTTTTTTCAAATTACAGATTTCGTAAATAGAAACCTTTTTAATTGTTTCAAAACAATCAGCTTGAAAATTTTAATAATCACTCAATTATCAGAAGTTTTTCTAATGGTCACATTTGAAGGTTTAAAATAAAATATTTTAAATTATCTACTAGAAAAATGCCGGTCATTATTTATTATTGTAATTTTTTGTTAGTATATTTATACCAAGTTTTAGTATGTGGCGACCTACAACACCGCATCCAGCGTAGACGTCCGACCGCCGGCGAGCACGACCGAGGCACGGAAGTCACGCCCCGTCACCAATGCGATCGACGTTCGCTCCGAGTGGGCACCCGACGTCCGGCGAACGCGACCGAGGCGCGGGGACCACGCCCCGCCACCAATACGATCAACGCTTGCCCCACTCAAGCACCCGACTGTCGGCGGACACGAACGAGGCGAGGAAGCTACCACCCACGTGATCAACAGAAGCCTTTCCGGGGCTATAAAAGCAGAAACCCTCAATTCAGTCGTCAGTCTTCTTGTACTGACCCAGAGTCAAGAAGTACTCCCGCTTGCGCTTTCCCACAGCCAAGTAAGTTGCAGATGCCTAGTACTGACCCAGAGTCTAGGACACCGGCACAACCGCTACAGATTCCTAGTACTGACCCAGAGTCTAGGAATCACAGCATAACTGCTGCAGTCTTCTTGTACTGACCCAGAGTCAAGAAGAACTCACGCACGCATTTGTTCACAGCCAATCAGCTAGATTTATGGATACGACCAAGGAGAAAGTCTCTACACTCCGGTCACGTACGCCACCACCAAGGCAGGGGAAGCACGTGCGTAACGTCCTACGTCAGTTCTTGAGACGCCCCGCCATTCCATCTCCTGTGTCGCCACTGACACCATCACCGAGGCGCACCGTCCGGCAGAAGGTCCTCGGCTTAATTCCGGAGTTCATCGAGTGGACCTCACCACGTCCTATAGCCGGCGTGCCACAACGATACAGCGGTGTCCATCCCGCGGAGATACGCATCAACGACCCCAGGAGGTTTGCTGTCCGTAGGGCTGTATCGGACATATAATAATTGACTGTAAATATTGTACATATTTGTAAATAGATTTTGTGTTAAATAAACCGATGTTAAACGTTGTTTCCGTTGTTGTATTCTCCTGATCACTACCACGCAACCCACAAGTATATAGTAAATTTTCATTAATTAATCGAAGAGTTTTATTTGAAAATATCTTGGGTGCGAATCACACAGGCTTTTTAAATTATTAAACTAGTAAATTTCGTTTGTTTGATTTTTCAAATTATTTCTTCCGTCGGGCAAGTCCTCGAGTTATAATTTTAATCTAAAGTTAAATAAAGATCACGCCAAAATTATACAAATTTGCAAAAGGGTCGATACATGCATAGGAAGGTAATATTGAAACCTACCCCGCTACATGCGAAAATCAATACATTGCTGATCCATGTCTTGTGCAAGTCCCTTTTCGTAAGTGTTAGAAAAAATTATAAAACCCCTGAAATTTCCTTTAAAAGGGCCAGTTATAATCGCTAATTGAATTCAAAACTATTGTTCTGAAAGGAGCGTTTTATCAACGGAATGACACGCAATCTTTCAAACCTAATTTATATTTAACTAAATCATTTTAATGACTTGACACCAAAGACCAAACAAAATCTGCAGCGTGGATTAATTACAGGGTTGCCCGTATTACGGCATCAAAATTTAAAAATGTCTGCCGAACAAAAATTGAAAAACCATCAATTTCATTAATTAGATCAATTTGTTATCCAGCTGCAAATCAATTTAAGACAAAAGCCACAGTCTATGGCTGTAAACATGAAAAAGATGCTCTGGAAATATATTCACATGATATGAAGGTGCAGCATGAAAATGTTGGTTCGGAAGCTACTGGCTTATGTTTAAATCCACAGTACCCATATTTTGGAGCATCTCCTGATGAACTAGATGCTTGCAATTGTTGCGGATTAGGTTGCTTAGAAATAAAGTGTTCGTATTGTACAAAAGATGTTGGAATAGAAGATTTAAAAATTTTAAGTAAAGTTGGCATTAAGAACGGCAGTGCGGGACGATAATTAGATCAAAACCATAGTTACTACTATCAAATTGAAATGAAGCTTGTCATTACGCGACTAAGTTACTGTGATTTTATAGCGTGGAGTAAAAAAATATTATAAAGAACGGGTGAGTCCAAATAAATGTTTCTGGGAGAGGGGAAGTGCTATTGCTGATAGATTCTTCAAAGCCGTCATCCTTCCAGAATTGCTGGACAAACATTTTACAAACAAAGTCCATTCAAACTTCTTTAAACAGTGTTGTTGTTGAAAATGATTGGGATTCGTTAGTAAAATCCAATAAAAATAGGCAAGAAGAAGAACAAGTGGACCAGAAACTCTACTGTATTTGTAACAGTCCCGATAATGGTATACCAATGTTTGCCTGAAGCAATGTAAATTGTAATGTGGAGTGGTTTCACATGAGTTGCATTGGTATGTCATCTATATCAGAAGTTACGGAATGGTATTGTCATTTATGTAGTGAATTAACAAATTATTTTTTCCTTCTTAAAATTAAATCTCAGGTTGACATGACACTTTTAAATTATTGTAATTTCTGTTTGAGGATTACTAAATTGTTTGTGCGGCCTATACACTGTGTCCCAATTTCGATGCTCACCATTGGTATCTCGGTTATTAGAAGACATAGAGCAACGGTTAAATGGGGAAAGTTTTGCAGAATTCAATACTCACGACAAATATCATTTTAAATTTGACCTAACTTCTTTAATTTTTAAAATATTTAGAAAAAAACATAATTTGCCAATTTCGTTATTCCTCAATAACTCTTTAACGCTTAATCTGACCTCTTTTAAAGTTTTACATTGTTCAGACACTTTTTTAAGACAAATTATTTGATACAAACAGAAACCCCCGATTGTCATTTGTTTTTAAGTTATTAGCGCTATCTTTTGTTTCTCATATGGCGGCCATATTGGATTTTTGGTTAGTTAGATACTCCTTAAAAATTGCTTTTCAACGATGTATAACATGCCTGCAAAATATTTAGTTATAAGGAAAATATTAATAAAAACGTAAATTAATGCTAAACTTAATGAATAAACGAGGAGTCGTGGAGTTAAAGATGATCCAACTCATTTTAGAATTTATCCAGAGAAATGGAACAAGACAAATTTAAAATGGTATTTCAGTTTAGCAAATAATCAACAAAGACACGTCGCTCAGAAAGCATTTAATGTTAGGCAAAGTGTATCTCGGTTAACTTTTGAATATAATCAAATTAAACCAGATATTTTAATTTCATTTTCAAATAGACCAACTCAACATAATAATAATGTTCGTTGTATGAATGGCACTTGTTCAGATTATTTTGATGGACAAGGACAAATATTAGCTCATGCATTCTTTCCAACAGGAAGAGATACTTGTAGAGAATTACATTTAGATAAATCAGAAAATTGGTATTTAGGTTTTGATGATCCACCTAGTGATCAAACAAGTTTATACAGGGTGTGTAAAAATTCGCGTGCAAGCTCTCCGTAACTTTATTCCTTGGACAATAATAAGCCGAAGTTCTTATAGCGAAAAAGTCACCAGATGCTTCCTCAACTCGTGCGAGGCCTTCAAAGTTCAAAATTGGCATCGCGAGAAGGAAGCCGTTTTTGTAAAATTCTGTTACTTTATGCATTAGATTAAGTAACAACGGCAATAATTTAGCATCGTTTATCATTTAAAAGTGCCAAAAAAAAATACTAGTCTTCATAATTTCAATTCACAGAATTCTTCAAAATGTGTATGCTTGTATCAAGGATGTCATGACATTCTTGATAAAAGAAAATACATTTTATTTATTATAATTATGAAGACTAGTATTTTTTTTTTGTATTTTTAAATGATAAACGATCCTAAATTGTTGCCGTTATTACTTAATCTATTCATAAAGTAACAGAATTTTGCAAAAACGGCTTCCTTTTCGCGTTGCCAATTTTGAACTTTGAAGGCTTCGCACAAGTTGAGGAAGCATCTGGTGACTTTTTCCCTATAAGAATTTCACCTTATTATTGTCCAAGGAATAAAGTTACGGAGAGCTTGCACGCGAATTTTTACACACCCTGTATACTGTATTGTTACATTAAATTGGCCACACTTTAGGAATACAACATTCTGGAGTTGAATCGGCTCTATTGTATCCTTATTACATGAGTGGAGTTAATATTACACGCAGTTCAATATTTGTATGGAATACCAGATTCATCTACCAAGTTACCAATCATGACAACTGAAAAACCAGATGACCAGCTTCTTTAACAATTGATTTGTGTTCTATAAAATATCCAGATCAGTTGTTGATAACTTTTACTCATCATTTTTACATATTTCATAAAAAGTGGGTTTGGTTGATGAATATAAATGATAAGAAACATAGAGATCCAAAATTAATTTCTGAATATTTACCATTTGTAAAACAAATTTCTCACATTTATCAGAGACCTTCTGGAGAAGTTGTAATTATAGATGAAAATAAATTTTATCTAATAGACTTTCCTAGTTTGATATCAATACGATCTGGTAACATTAATGAATTGGGAGTACCAAGTAATAAAAAGATTCAAACAATTTTTAATACATATACCGGACGCACTTTTATATTATTTTACGATAATTATTATTATATCGAATTGGATGAGTGCACTTTGAAAGGTAAACGGCACGGAATCATTAATGAACTATTTCCTGGCGTTCCATCAGATGTAAACGGGGCTTTTAGATATAAAAATGGCATATTATGTTTTTATAAGAAGAAAAACAATAAAATAATTGTTTACGAGTTTGACGAATTTTCAAATTCGTTAGTAAAGGCTGGTCCATTTGATTTTAGCATTTTTAATATTCACTGTCCAAACGTAGGTGTATTGGAACAATTGATGTTGCATTCGCGTCATGCGGTTTAGGCCGGTGACATACTAGCGATTTATTCGTGCGATTTATCCGCGGCGATTTGTTCGCAAAAACGGGATGCACTACTTTGAATGTACAATGACAGATTGTGCGGATGTTTCGCAATCGTCCGCTCCCAGACGCATCTTGTTGCGTTCGCACCGCCAATTCGCAATAACGCAACACATGGTTTTGTATGAGCGTGTTCAGACTTGCGAACTCTTCGCTCAGTTTACTTCCAGATTTTGGAATTCTTTAGTTCATTCAAATCAAGCTACCGCAATGTTTGACACAGAAAAATTTATTTTAGCCATTGAGGCACTCGAATGTTTGTGGAAAATATCCTGCAAAGAGTACAGTGATAAAATAAAGAAATCAAGAGCATGGAAAGAAGTTTGCAAAGAAATGTATCCTGAGTGGGAAACATATTCTGCAAGTACACAATCTGAAAAAGGTAAGTGTATATACTTATTTTTATTAGTTGTTAAATTTAACAAACAAAAATTTAACAATTATATCATATTTCTTTGCCATGGTATTTCCCCTTCAGGGGAAATAAAATAATTTGCAAAAATATCCCGCACTTCCTGCGCTTGTGAACGATAGCCTGTTCCTCGTGGTTGTATATCATCTAATGAGCAACTCAAACAATCTTCAAATTTGTAACCATCTCTTCTTCTTACGTAATTATGAAGTACTGTGGCGGCTTTGATAATATCAACGGCAAATTCTGGTTGGACTAGAATGCTTGTGTGGAAAACACGCCATTTGTTTGCTAGTATACCAAATGTACATTCTACGTATCTTCGAGCTCTTGTTAACCGGTAGTTAAAAATGCGTTGTTTTTCACTTAAACCTCTGTTAGGGTAAGGACGTTGTAAATGAGAATGTAGTCCAAATGCTTCGTCTCCTACAAGCACAAACGGCATATTTGGTTCGTTGGTGTTGGGTAGGGGTTTTGCATCCGGAATATTCAAAGTATTTGCATACATTTTTTCTCCTAGCGAAGACTGCCTGAAAACGTTGCAATCTCCTTCTCTGCCATATGCACCAATATCAACATAAGTGAAACAGTAGTTCGCATCAGCAATAGCCATTAATACAAGCGAGAAGAATTTTTTATAGTTAAAAAACTCCGATCCACTTCCTCGTGGGCACATAAGGCGAATATGCTTACCATCTACAGCCCCAATGCAGTTTGGAAACTGTGTTCTAGCGTAAAATTCATCAGCTAGTTCTAACCACCTTTCTTGAGTTGGCTCCTTCATTTCAATGGGTTGCAGTACTTTCCATATAGAAATACAGGTTTCCCGAACTATGAATGATATTGTACTTCTACCCATACGAAACTGGTATTGCATGGCAGAAAAATGCGTTCCAGTAGCGAGATACCTAGAATATAAAAAAATTGATTGTGTATCATTGGAATTAGATACTTAATTTCACATTTTTTATTTGCAGAAAGAGACTTGCAAAGAAAGTGGAAAAAATTGAAGGATACTTTCATGAAGGAGCTACGATATTTAAAAATAAAAAAATCAGGAGAACCGGCTAAGAAAAAAAAGAAATATATCTATTTTGAGATCTTACAATTCTTGATCCCGCGGACAGAGAGTAGAAGGTGGGTCACACTGAGTGTTCTTAACACATTTGTCAGCCAATAAATTTGTTTTCTTATTACAGTACAGAATCGAGCATTGCTAGGAATGCTGATATCGATCCTGATGGCAATGGAGAGTCAGAGGATAATGCAGAGAACGAACTAGAAGTAGAGGCTGCAGATATTGATGAAGAAAATGAATGTGAGGAAAATGCTGTTGCTCCCAGTAGCAGGAATAAGAAACCCAAAAAACGTGGAGAAGATTTTGAAGATAAACTTTTGACTATATTAGCAAGTAATAAGGCTGCAGCAAATGACGAAGATATGGCATTTTTCACGTCTCTTCTACCTAGCGCCAGAAAGCTAAATGACAACCAAAAGTTGGAATTTAGACTGCAAACTTTAAATGTTCTAAAAACCATTCAAACTCAATTTACTGCTCCACACAATCCATATCAACAGCCTACTTATTATGCTCCTGTATCGATTCGTCCATTGACAACAAGCATTGACACTAGATTGAATTGTGTTGGTACATAAGCTTTTGGGTATTATTTTTGCAGTGAGGTTAGGTTTTATGTCAACATTTAATTATTTTAAATTGTAGTTCTGGCTATTTTTGCCATGTGCATTTCCATATGCAGAAAATGCACTCTATACAGGGTGTTAAAAAAAAGTGTTCGGAAATTTTAAAGGCGTATAGTATAGACCAAAATAAGTGAAAAAGGCCTAATAAACATGGGTCCGCAAACTAACCGTTTCAAAGATATGGCCTCCCAGGTCTCCTGACTTAACGCCTTTGGACTTCTTTGCTTGGGGATATTTAAAGAGTTTAGTTTATTCTACTCGAATTAATAATGTAGCGCACTTACAAGAGCGCATAGAGCATGCCTGTGAGATAATTCGAGTAAAACCGGGAATTTTTGAAAAGGTGCGAAACTCGTTTATAAGAAGATGTGAATCGTGTGTTGAGATGGAAGGGGGACATGTAGAACACCTATTGTAAAATGGCTTAAATAAAAAACGTAAATTTGATACCACACACTGTTTTCTTATTTTCTTAGATAGTACATTTCTGGAAATAGCTCATATCTTTGAAACGGTTATTTTGCGGACCCATGTTTATTAGGCCTTTTTTACTTATTTTGGTCTATACTATACGCCCTTAAAATTTCCGAACACTTTTTTTTAACACCCTGTACTATGTTGTTTATTACTTTACACATTGTTCATAATTAATTTCATTTTGATAAATAAACGCGTCAAGTGTAACTATTTCGTTTATAAATATATGAATGTAGGTACATACGACATACCTCAACGTTATTGTTAGGCTCTCTTCAACAGTGATAGCTTTGCGAAATGGTGTATCTCGCTTTTGGATATTACTTCGTAGTAGGTCCAACAACTGATCAAACGATGCTATAGACATCCTATAGTAATTGAAGAATTTATCAGGGAATCTTCTTAAATTTCCATATAAACAATGGAACTGACCAACGCTAAGCCGTTTTAAGTTAAGCGGATGCACCCATTGACCACGATCTTTTGTACGTTTTCGCTTCATATACGCATATGCAATTCCAACAATTTCAATATCGGTCATTTTAGATAATATCGACAAATGAAAATTACAACCGTTTAGCCGACCGTGGTCCACTTGCAACTGCGGATTTCTGCGAGATGTGTCATCTACTTTATTTTTGCGAATAAATCGCACGAATAAATCGCTAGTATGTCACCGCCCTTAGTGATGACATTTCAGTGTCATCATGTCTGCGAAAGAGCAGCGACGTGTTCCAAATATTCATAATCAATCAGTGGCGGCTCGTGGCTGGAAATCATGGGGGTGCTGTAGCTTTCGAAATATACATACCAGTAACGATCCTTGATATTTTTAATGTTCTTTTTAAGTAAAACAAAACAAATCGAAATTGTACTCAATTCATAAAAAAAATAGCTTACAGGAAAATGAAATAAAAAGAATTTTTATTTAAATATAAAATCCATTCTCAGCCACACTCATTCCAATACAGTACCGTAGTCAAAAAGTAAGCAAGGAAAACAAAATAGAGCATTTCTAATTTGGCAACCAGCCAACCATTTTATTTTTTCATGCCAGTCCTTGTTAAAAGATCTGGTAAAATATTTTTTGCACTCCCCGGCGGAAAGTTATTACTTTACGCCCGCGAAGAAGGGTTATTGTAGACCACGAGCGTATGTTATGTACCGTGGGCTAAAATCGATATCCTTACGCCCTTGATACATAAATAACTATTTTGTTTTTACTAACTGCTGTTTAAGTTTAATGAATAAAAACCTCTGGCGTACATCGACCTTTATTTTTTATTTCAATTTTTTCACGTAATGACAATTGGTAAAATGTAATTTTTTAAATATATTCAACAGTAACATCCATCATAACACATTTAAAATAATATTTATTATTTAATTGTATTTTTCTGTAACAAATATTTAAATGTTAATTAAGTACGAGAAAAGAAAACAATATTTTATTGCTCACCCTCAACGAAAACAATAAAAATATTATCCTACGCAAATAAACAAAATAATGCCGACGCTGGAACCAGCAGATTTCGCGCCGGTTATTCTTATAAATAACTAGTGAATCAGGTGACGCTGTCCCGAAAGCAGTTTTCGCGCACCTTGTTACATGTGCTATTAATAGCAAACAAGCCTCCGCGTATGTATACATTTCCGACACTTTATATATCGCAGCGTCTCGGAATGGAATCTACAGCTTCGGTTAAAATAATTCCTTTTAAAAGCGGTTTAATTAATTAAATTTATGTAATAATTATGCAAAATATTGAATGATTGTTATATTATTGATATTTTCAAGTACAAATTTAATAGGTAATTAATTTCCGTATTTTGTTCTGGGGGTGCTGCAGTGTCGCAGCGCTTATGGACCAGCCGCCACTGTAATCAATTAAAAAAATATCATAGTGAAGTTTCAAAATTATTAACAGCAAGTGAACAAAATTATGAAGGAGTGCGAAGACAAATCATATCAAAAGAAATAAATATTCCATTGTGTCCAAAAGCGAATCTACATGATTATTTTCAACTCCAGAAAAAGAAAAATACTAAAATGAGTGTGGAACAATTAGATGACTATCTGAAAAATTCATTGTGTAAAAATGAATCTCAAGAAGTTGGTTATAGTGTTGAAATAAACTTTGAAAAAATGTATAATCATCTGGTTGAACTCGGTTCTGCAATAAATCAAGAAAAAAGAAATTTATTTTGTACAAGCGCAAGATTTGGATATTATTTAAATCTATTTTACATTGAATTTTTTATCAAGAAACAAACATCAGATTTCAACGAGACCTGGGCTGTCTATGTAAAGAAGCATTTTAAAATTAGTGACACATATTCCAGAACTCTTCGTTTTATTGGAAAGTTATGCGGCGAATATCCAAAACTTCAACAGCTTTCAATATCTGTGCGTGAATTTTATAAATGTAAATTTAAAATTTAGCGCCATTTATAATCTAGTTAGTTAAACTGTAAAGTGACATTAAGATAAACTAAGATTAGAGAAGAGGGATAAATGGACTCTTATTTAATTCTATTATTTTAGGTAATATTATTCTAATTAATATTTGTGTTACATAGTAATAAATCTATTATTTTAGCAACTGATAATTGTCCATATTATTTCAAGATTACAAATTAAATAAGTGTCAAAAAAAAATGACGTCACAGAAGAAATTACATGTGCACATTATTAAGAGAGAGGAAGACAGGTATGAATTGGCCATTTGTATCTCCAGTAACGCTAGCGTTTAAAAAAGAAGATGGAAGAAGATCGCGCTTATGTGTAGATTTCAGAGATTTAAATAAAATAGTAGTACCTGAATCGCAACCATTTCCTAGAATAGAAGATCTGATAGTGAATGTAGGAGATTGTAGTTGGTTTACAGCATTAGATATCAATTCAGCTTTTTGGTCTATACCAATCAGAATAAAAGATCGAAAGAAAACAGCATTTATAACTCAAAAAGGTCACTGGCAATGGAAAGTACTTCCATTTGGTTTCAAGAACTCGCCAGCTATTTTTCAAAGAGTATTGGCAAATATCATTAGAAGGTATAATCTAGATAGATTTTGTGTAAATTATATAGATGATATATTGATCTTTTCAAAATCATTTAATGAACATTTGAAACACATTAGATTACTTTTTGAAGCAGTTAAAAAGGAAGGATATAAATTGAAATTAGAAAAATGCAAATTTGCTAAACATTCTGTTAAATATTTGGGCCATATAATTGAAAAGGGTAAAGTTTATCCAATTAAAAATAATCTAATTGCAATCGAAGAATATCCACGTCCTACAACAAAAAAGATGGTTCGTCAGTTATTGGGAAAAATTAATTTTTATCGTAAATTTATAGATCATTGTACACAAAGGTTAGCACCATTACATAATCTATTAAAAAAAATGAAAAATTTATATGGAACGAAAAGTGTGAGAATTGCTTTAAAGAAATTAAACGATATCTATGTTCAACCCCGATTTTATCCATTTATGATAAAGAGAAAGATACAGTAATAGAAGTAGATGCAAGTAGATCAGGTTTAGGTGCAGTTTTAAAGCAGAAACAAGAGGATGGCATTTTACATCCAGCAGGATATTTCTCTAAGAAATTGACACAAGGTCAAACGAAAAAAGAAATAATATATTTGGAATGTCTTGCTATTAAAGAGGCAATTTTATATTGGCAATATTATTTAATAGGTAAAGAATTTATAATAACATCAGACCATAAACCACTTATGAACTTAAAGACTAAATCAAGAACGGATGAAGCATTGGGTGATTTGATAATGTATTTGTCTCAATATAATTTTAAAGTGATTTATAAAGAAGGAAAAGATAATATAGAAGCTGATGCTCTATCAAGAAATCCAGTTTTCGAAAGTTTTGAAAATAAAGATGATTGTTTAAAACTTATGAATATGATTCAATTAGAAGAAATAATTAAATATCAAAACGCTATTAGAGATGAAATCGAAAACTCAAAAAAAATTTTAAAAGAGGGTGATATAAATTTTAAGATGTTAAAAAACAGAAAAAGAATTTATGTATCTGAAAAGTTTGGTTTATATTTAATAGATAAGATACACCAATTTTATGGTCATATTGGCAATAATCAGATAGCTGAAAAACTGAGATCATTTTACTATTTCAAGAATATGGATAACATGATAACTCAATTTTGTAAAAATTGTGAAATATGCATAAAAAATAAAACTAGATCAAGTAGAGCAATTGGGTTACTTTCAAAATTAGGTCCAGCAAAGTATCCATTCCACATAATGTCCATAGATACAATTGGTGGTTTTGGTGGTAATAGGTCTGTAAAGAAATATATGCATTTGATGGTAGATCATTTTAGTAGATACGCATGGATTCTAACTTCAAGTAAGCAAACTGCAGATGATTTTATCAAACTAGTTAACCCAATCACACAAGAAAACGAAATTAAAATATTGTTAGTAGATCAATATAGTGCATTAAATTCGAATGTATTTAAAGAATATTTAAAAAAGAAGAATATTCAATTAATTTTTACATCGGTAGATAATCCGCAATCGAATGGATTGAATGAACGTTTAAACCAGACTTTAGTTAATAGAATACGTTGCAAATTAAATGACAATAATGATAATAGACCCTGGACAATAATTGCAGAAGCAGCTGTTAAAGAATATAACAACACTATACATAGTACAACAAAATGTTCACCTGCTTATCTATTATATGAAAGGAGATCTGAAATTGTGCCAAAATCCTTGGAAAAAGAATGGGATTTGGAGAAAGATAGACAAGACGCACTTAAAAATTCAGAAAGGAGTTTTGAAAGAAATAAGAAAAGAATAGATCAAAATAAAAAAAAATATGATTTTACAGAAGGTGATTTAGTTTATGTATCAAATGGTAATAAATTAAATAGAAATAAATTGAATGAAGTTAGAAGTGGACCATTTGTTATTACAAAGAAAATTTCTAAATCAATTTATGAAGTAGCATGTAATAAAAAACGTAAAGAAGCAAACTTATTCCATAGCTGCAAGTTAGTGCCTTACTCTTTTTTACCTGGAAAAAAGAGTCTCCGACCACCGGAAGTGTAAATTTAAAATTTAGCGCCATTTATAATCTAGTTAGTTAAACTGTAAAGTGACATTAAGATAAACTAAGATTAGAGAAGAGGGATAAATGGACTCTTATTTAATTCTATTATTTTAGGTAATATTATTCTAATTAATATTTGTGTTACATAGTAATAAATCTATTATTTTAGCAACTGATAATTGTCCATATTATTTCAAGATTACATAAATATAAAGAACAATTGAAGATTTTATTTTATTCAGATAAATATGACGTATTGAGAAATCAGTGGAAGTGATAAGACAGAGTTGTAATAAATAAATATTGTGTTGTTTTATTTTCTCCTTTTTTAAATACAATAATAAAAAGAGAAAGCCGGTACCCTTCTTGGGTATCGGCTTTTTTTAACGATTTAATGATAAACAAATTATTAGTATTTTGAATAGAAAATTCAGTGGGGGACAAACTACCCCCCACTGAAAAATCAAGCCAAATCATCTTAATACAATAATAAAAATTTAATATGAACAAATTGTTAATGAAAATGCAATTTAAGTAATTTAACGCGTCGTAAAGTTTACGACACGTTAGAATGATATTTTTACATTATTTCATCGGGGACAAGCTGTCCCCCAATAGAGAATTGATTATATTATCATTCTTTTCATTGGGTGGTTTGGTTTATTTGGTGATTTCAAATTGATTATAGATAAATCAACTGGATACTTTAATGCAACTAAACTCTGCCATAGTGAAGGAAAGAAATTTAAATACTGGAAGAGATTAGATGGATCTAAGGATTTAATTGATTACATTATTGAGGATCAGAAGTGCGCCTCTAAAAATTCACCTATTAAAGCGTGGTCCAGATATAGCCGTGCTTTTTTTTTAATTGTTGACAGCAGCAGTAGGCGTTGGAAACAAGTGATTTGTGTACATTTGTTGACAGCATATTTTGTTTATGTTTAATCAACATAAAAGTTTTTTTGACATTACAATGGTGAAACGATCGGAGCATCAGTTGATAGCATAGCAAATAGTTTCATTTTTTCAAAAATGTAATAGTGACCGTAAGCTGACACTTCGTCATTTTCGAATGCAAGGAGTACCTGCGCGAACAATCTAGGATGTACTGAAAAGCTTTCAGGACGATGGGCGAGTTATTTACAAGTCCATTCCTGGCTGTCCAAGAACTGTTAGAACAGCAAAAACAATTCAGAAAGTAAAAAATCGATTTCTCAAGAAATCTGACACATCTGAACGAAAAGTTGCTGCTGAAATCAATGTTTCCAAAACATCAGCGCACCGAATGAAGAAATAATTAAGCATCAGCACTCGTCGAAAGTTAAAGAAACCCCTTTACAAAAATAACCAAGAAGAGCGATGCAAAAAGGCGCTAGACTGTCATACAAGTTGAGCATTGCAAGCGGTGGAGATCATTTCTTCATAATGGACGATGAAACATATTGTTACGCTGATCCAGCTCAAGTTCCTTCAAGAAGCTCCTCGTCGCCCAGAAAAGAAAGTGGCTCCAAAAGAAAAATTTGCGACCAGGTTTATGTTTCAAGCGATTATGGCGCCATGCTTCCTCAAAAGCACTAGAAAAATCTGGAAACACGTTGTTTCAAAACTTCCGATCAGAACTGCAGAAGGTGCCAAGGGAGGACCTTTAGCGGTTTAGGTGTATGTTGTTGTAATAATATAATTATTAAACTTGAACATTAGATTAAATATATTCGTTCAACTACTTTTTGTTTTTTTGTGTAACATTTTAAAAACTGCGCGGCTATACCTGGACCACGCTGTATTTACAAAATAACTGCTGGTAATAATAATGAAACAACTAAACTTGTATCTGGTCATTACTTTTGTGAAGAATTAATATTAGCTATTGCAACTAGGATATCAAAACCGTTTTATATTAAGTGTAACAAGATTATCAAAGATTATTTTTCTGGTAAATTTAAAAATGAAATTTCAAATTTGAAAACCAGAATTGCAGAAGTAGATCAACAAATGAACCAATTAAAAATTTCAAATGAACAATTGACAAATAGAAATCAACAACTAGAAAGACATTCAGATGACATAGCTCCCAAGACGGTAGATTTATCTAAATTAACCATGTTTGTTATATTGGATTTAAAATGTGAAAAATCAAAATATAAATATTATGTGGTTCGTGTACAGAGAAGAATTTTTAGAAACACATTAAAAAATCTACGGACAAGATGGCCAAATTATAAAATACTGTTTGAATTACAATACAATCCAAATAGTATAAATTTATACAACAGAATGAGAGAGCCTTTACATCAATATTATAAAACTTAAAATTATTTCTAAAATTTTATTTGTATATGTACGGGGTTTGTCTTTTTTTTAGTCCTTAGACAAGCACAAACCAACGCCGTATTGATTTTTTAAATAAATACTTTTAATAAAAAGAATCCCATATGACCCGTACTTTTTGACAAACCCTGTATATACAAAAACAATTTTTGTTTCTAAATTTTTATTTATACAAAACTATATACAATGCGCACGTAAAGGTTGAAACAAATTCGATAAAATCTTTATTGGGCAAGTAAGAAAATAATGCTCGGACACGTCGATTTTCTTTTTTAGATGCGCATTCTTTGGCATAGGGTATTTCAGGGTGATATGGCCAACCGGGAGAGATGGCCAAGGCCAAAAAATAGCTACGCTGTCGTTAGATGACGCTAGTTGTATTACAAATGTGAGGTATTGTGTCCAGTCTAAACGTTGATAACGTGACAGTGCACTTTACATTAAAAGCAGATGAGTAAATACGCATTAATCATTCTTATTAGCCTGAAAAGTGCTACTTAATGTTTTGTTTGGTTCCCAAGAAATTGTTAACTTTTTGTGCATTTATTTGGTACAGTTATAATGTACAAACAATGTGCAACACTTCTAACCTCAAATAAGATTTGTCTGCGTAACGAAATAGCAAACATTATGGTGGCCATCTATCCCCTACTATGCGGAAGAGTTAGCCAACAGATATTAAGGTATAGATGGCCAACTTTTAACTATATATTTTTTATTGTTTTAGAAACATGCCTACTAAAACGCATGTGTGCGTCAGGGAGGGGCAATGGGACCGAAGAAAATCTACAGCAGGCCATTGTAGCAGTGAGAAATGAATCTTCTGTTAATTCATCTTCTCAGAGATTTCAAATTCCTCGCAAAACACTAGACCGAAGACTACAACAACAAACTCACTTGAAAGGTAGAATGGGACCTGATTCTATGCTTAGAATTGCTTAGAAAATTAGAAAAAAGCTGGCTTTGCATATTAAACGAATGCGAAAACGCGGGTTCCCTTTAACCGTAGACGGCGTGAGAAGAACAGCGTACAATTCAAAATAAAACAAAAATTTAACCCTGAAAAACAAAGGGCCGGTTACGACTGGTTCAAACTGTTTTTTATCGAGGAATCCTGAACTGTCTATTAGGAAAACCGAGAGAGTCTCTACTGCTCGGGGTAAAGGAATGATCCGAATCGAAGTTGCCAAGTATTTTGAACTTCTTCAGACAACATGAGAGGAAAACGATTTATATGGCAAACCAGGCTCTATTTATAACGTAAACGAGACGGGCCTTCAACTTAATAATATACCAGGATTTGCGGTCGCCACAAAGGGGTCCAAAGACGTTTCAACAGTGAGTTCTGCTGAAAAGCGAGAAACTATAAGTTGTATGGCTTGTTGTAATGCCGAAGGCATATTTTTGCCCCCTGCTTGCGTATTAAAAGGCAAAAATAAGAAACAGGAACACCAAGATGGCATGCCCCCAGGCTCGGCCATATACATCTCCTAAAAGTCAGCTTATGTCGACACAGCTATCTTCCTCGAACAATGGTGGAGATTGACGAAGAAAGTATCACCGGTAGTGTAGTGTTGTCCATACAAGACACCGACGACAGCCTTAACTTTGATGAAGAATTTTCCGACATGGATAAAGAAGAATTTGTTCCGCCAACACCTCCAAAGAGCACAATTTCGTTGAAAGTGTGCGATTATGTACTAGTCGATTTCTAGGGTGAACTCTTTCCTGGCAAAGTCACCGGAAATATGACAGAGGGCTACAAGGTTAGCGCCATGATAAAAAGCGGAAAACAATGGAAATGGCCGACAATCCCAGATAAATCGTGTACTCTAAGCAAGAAGTAGTTCTTGTAATTAATCAGCCCAAACAGATTAGCCGCCAGGAGTTGTATAAAGTTTCAGACCTCACCTAAGAAGAAGACTCTCTTAGATTTTATTTCTGGATATTTGTTTCTTCTATTACTGCGATTTGAATTTTATTAATTGTTAAAAAACCAACTATTTGTTTCTAAATAAAGAATATGTGGGCTACATTGTGACATTTTATATTACCCATGCATTTAACATAGGAATTTACTCCTGTCACAAAGTCACTCCGCACTATGGGGAGACTTTGTGATAAATATAAATGTAAACAACTCCATAACCGTTATCATAACATAATTGACACACGAATATGTAGAGGAAGGACGGACTATCAAAATCAACAGATAGTTTTAAGCTGCATTTGAAAGGTTTCCGGTAACTATCATAAAACCTCAAAAACTGTCATAAAGTAACCCCCGTTTACGGTACTTAATTATTTTACTTTTTATAACTAAAATTTGAAGGGGCCTCGCGAAAAAGATCCAATCGAGCCTCGCGTTGGGCGGATCCGACCCTGGGTCTGAGCCGAATAGTTTTAACCAGTGTCGCACGTAGAATATATGGAACGATATAATTATTTGCTCATAAACTTTTTAAATAACTTATTGTCTATGTTTAAAGTAAAGGACTTTGTTTCATTTTTTTTTTAATAAAAAAGTTTCTCTATTTATGAAATTTTTTATCAGAATTTCACAAAACAACAGCTATATGAGTTACCAACATAAGTCGGGATTTCAAAAAATTAAAGAAACGGTAAATGGAAGAAGAAATATTGAAGCAAAAATTGCATTATTCAAGTATTTTACACCATCAGTAAATGACGAGAAATTGGTAGTAGATCTGGATCGGTCCATAATAGAAGAGAAGGTAGAAAGAGAAGAAAACAAAAATGAAGGCGAACAACAAAATAAATTGTGAAAGTATTATGCAAAAGAAATAGCAGGAACATCACCAATGTCCACCAATGAAGAAGAAGAAGTTGAAAAAATCCAGATCAGCGTACAGCAGAAGGAAAGAAGAAAACAAAAGTGAATAGAAGCTACAATGTTTGCAAAATCTTCAAAATTGTGATATATCTATGTGGCCAACACATTTTACTTCAATTATGCAAGACTTCTTCATTAAAAACAAACCGCTGTCAAACATCTGTTTAGTAAATACTGTGATAAAGCCGAGTATGTAAAAATATTAAAATTATATTTTAAGTACATGAGCAAATAAAATGACGAGCGGTCATTAAGCTTAACACCGCACGTGGCAAAGATACCAACCTGCATTGTTAAGGAATGTTAGGAATGCAGGGTAATGTCCGAGAAAAGTCAAGGCTACACACGTGCCTTAGTTAAGTCGATATTTTCCCACGATTATTTTAAGAGAAGGGATCAATTTACCGTATATAAACGATGGCCCAATCAGAATAAAGCGATGGTTTGTTCTGGCCATCACAACAAGCAGTTATGTCGAGAAAATTGATACCCTTCAAGATGTCGTGCGATTGAATACACGTAAGATGAATTTATTTATTAATTTTAAAACCTGTGAAATTTTGTGTGAATCTTCTAAGTTCTTTTTAAGGACTTAGCAGAATTGGTCAGAGTGTTAATTGAACACTTAGAAAATATTCAAGTAACTTATGAAGGTAATTCTGGACTTGTAAAATATTTGTATTAAATTATTTAAACTCATTCGCTGGACTTAGAAAATATTTGTATTACATTATTTATCAGACTGTTATTTGAACACTTATAAAATATTCAAGTAAATTAATTAAATCCGTTTTACGGACTTAGGCGTTTCATCTGTTAATGGAACACTTCGAAAATATTTGTATTAAATTATTTAAACTCATGCTCAGGAAAATGTTTGTGTTAAAATTGTTTAACAGTCGCACTGAGAAGGGGGGGGTCAGCCGCTGACCCCAGGTTACTCTCAAAATTTATGACTTTTATCCCTGAATCACTGTGAATCTGACAATATATAATTGATTAAGATTAATTTCTAAACATCGGCGTAAAAAAAATATAATCCGCTGAAAGGCGCTCAAAGTTAATATTGTACGGGGGCGTTGCAGTCAGATGGTATTACATTTTATGTAATTTAGGCGAGAAATAAATATATGAAAGCCTGCACTCATTGCCAAAAGTATATTTACCCAAAGCATACCGCCTAAGAACAACATACGACGATCATGACACGCATCAAATGTAATCACTCTATATAATATCTTATGTGTAAAAATAAATATTAGAAACTAAAATACACTTTATTTAACTTATTTCGACCTCTGTATTCACTATCGCCTACATTTTCATGTAATAGGTTAAGAAAGCACTACAATTGGGACTTAAAAGCCGCTTAACTAAAAGCGGGACTTGAAAGAATTTATCAGATTTGTCACTTTGATTTAAACTTAGAATAATTTATATCTATTCACGAATCAATAATAATTTGTATTAGTTTAACTTGACTCTGACTTAGAGTACTTTGGGTCACTCAAAACTTGTAAGAATTATTTGTAAAACTCGAAGTTAATTCTAGACTTAGCCCAATTCCTATGTTATACTGTAAGAACTAAAGCACATAGTTAAAATAAACGAATGTTAGTTAATTGAGACTGCTTATTATCTTGTTATTTGAAACTCTCGTGAGCCAAGCAAATCAACAAGTGGCGTAGAGAAATAAGACCCTACCAAATTTAGTAAAGCTACCCCAATTATCATAGTTGAGTATAGTTCATCATTTAGATTAAATATTAAAAGAAACCAACAAAACCCTTACGTCACAATACTTCAAAAGTAATTGCTATAGAAGCTGGAAAAAAAGTTACAACATCTTTAAAAAAAGATGTATTTACCGGACAAACGCAAACGGGCGAAAAAATTCAAAGATAATGGTTGGTGTACCGTAAACAGAGCAAGTTAATTTACTGTTATATACAGGGTGTCTCTAAAAGGTCTGTACAAAACGCTAGCTCAAATTACCGAGGCTAAAATATGAGGATTTAGCCCAATTTACCTTAGTCCAAAAGTTGATAGTTTCCGAAATACAGGGTATCAAAGTTATTGTTTTTTTTTTAAACTTTTTTGGGTGAAATTTGGTACTTAGGGGTTTTTTAGGATGAGAAATCGAGATCTGATCACGGTTTCGATGTACATTGCAGAGGGCGCCACCACCAGCACTTCGCCTACATCTAAAGCTTCATAACTTTTTTGTGCCTCGGTATATTAAATTTCTGGTTAAAAATTCTTATTCCTTGGCATCTTTTATCCAAAAAAGGTATCGCTAGTAGGTATCGCTTCGAGCAGCCGTTTCTGAGATAATCGAATTTAAATGTTCTATTGCGTACTGAAACTTGTCGTAGCAACGAGTTAACAATGATAAGTATTGTCATTAGTTACAAAAGCGTATTGTCAAACGATTCAATCTGACAAACACTTATCGTTTAATTTTAAAATTTATCACTTAATTCTTAAATTTTTCGCTATGGCCGTGTCTTACATTAACGCAGAAATGACCGATATGGTATTAGTTTATGGTTATTGCCAAGGAAATGGTCGGGAGTCCGTGCAGAGAAATATTTCAAAATAGACGCGTACCAAACCACCAAACATTTGCCCCTGTTGAAAGGCGCCTTCGAACAACCGGTAGTTTTGCTCCTGCAACGATTGATTATGAACGGAATCGTACGACTACGACACCGGAGGTTGAGGAAGACATTTTAGAACGAGTTGAAGAAGATCCGAGTCCGAGCACCAGACACCTAGGTTTGGAACTTAGAGTTTCTAAAGATACAGTAAATAGGACTTTAAAAGAACAGCTGTTGCATCCATTCCACCTCCAGACAGTACAAGAGCTTTTACCTCTCCACCTCGAATTGAGATTAGGCTTCTGTCGATTCATTAATGAACGGAGAGCACATGATGAAAATTATCATAAAAAAAATTATTTACCGACGAGTGTTGGTTTTACAAGAAGGGGTATCCCATGATAAATTTACACAATGAACATGTTTATGCTGACGAAAACCCGCATGCGATGAAGGTTGTGCATTATCAACATGAATTTAAAATTAACGCATGGGCAGGAATCATTGACAGATTTATTATTGGTCCTGTCATCTTACCACCTCGTTTAAATGGTTTAAATTACCTAGAACATCTAGTAAATTTGCCAAATTTATTGGACGATCTTCCACTGGCTACTAGACAAAATATGTGGTTCATGCACGACGGTGCACCCCCACACTTCACATTAAATGTTAGAAATCATTTAAATGAGAATTTTCAAAGTCGATGGATCGGCAGAGGAAATGATGCTCCTGGAAATTGGCCACCCCGCTCAACGGATTTAACGCCTATGGAGTACTTTTTATGGGGAACTCTTAAAGAGATGGTATACTCTAGACCTGTAAACACCGAAGAAGAATTGTGGGCACGAATACAAAATTCAGTAAACATTTTACGGTTAGATGCAGAGATTATGGAAAGGGTGCAGTTCAACTTTCTCCGTAGAATCAATCTTTGTGTGCATGAAAACGGAGGTCATTTTGAAAATTTACCTAGACTTTTATTGAACAATTAACACAAATTTGCTGTTTTGATTTGTTACTGACTTTGTGTGTTATTCCTATTGTACTTTGACAGTTCATTCTTACATTCTTAGCATTGTTAGATCGTTACTATTTAAATTTTTATTGTTGCTGGCCTGTTGGCCCTTAAACACGCTCCAAATTTCTTGGACCAGTCCTAAGCCTGGATAAAGTGTGAAGGGGGGCTAAGACGAGTTTCAGTACGCAATAAAACATTTAAATTCGATTATCTCAGAAACGGCTGCTCGAAGCGACACCTACTAGGATACCCTTTTTGGACAAAATATGCCAAGGAATAAGAATTTTTAACCAGAAATTTAATATAGAGGAGAGGGGGGCAAAAGTGGACAGGGGCAAGAGTGGACAATTTGAATTTCCCGCCTCATACAGGAAGTAGGCGCCTCAAATTATAGCCACTAGACAGTGCTAGTCTTTGGGTTCTTCCTAGAAAGTTTGGAGCACATTGGCAATACCTTATGAAGGTAAGCTCAATTTTTGTATTTTTGGGGGTCAAAAGTAAAATTTTACTCTTACTTTTAACATAAAAATCAACATACTAAGTTTTTTTTTTCGGTTGATCTGCATGTAATACCTTTGTACCATATCTATAAAGGAATAAATTGACATAAAGACGTTGACCATTCACATAACCTTAAAATAGTTAGAAAGGTTAGAATTAAAAAACAGCCATTGGGGCAAAAGTGGGCACACTTTAAGGGGCAAACGTGGACAATCTTTTTTGTCCACTTTTGCCCTATTTAAATTTTAATGTGTGGATAAATATTAGGAGTAATATTTATCCATTTTTCTGTTCATGGTCTAATTTTAGCCCTTCAGTTTTCAATCTAAACACACAAGATCCTGCATCAGTTGGCGTAGGGCTAGCTTCTGTATATTTTTTCTGCAGGAAATCTTAGTTTAGTTTTTTATAAACCTGTAGCCTATGACAAAGGCTAATCAAACTTTAACGTTTGAAATATCTAGTTTCTTTTTAGGTTCAATATGGTTCGCAACTATCAACGTAGAACTGGTAGAGCCGACATTTCAGAGAAGGCAGTGAAGGCAGCCCTAGAAGACATCCGAAATGGAAACATGTCAATTCGACAAGCTGCAACAAACGATGGATTAAAAAAATCCATGCTGCACAAACGGTTGAAAAAGCTTGGGCCACCTGAGCCTTATGATATTGGGCCTACAGTTTCACAACATGGCAGAGGCAAGTACAGCCACCCACAGGTATTTTCTGCTGAAGAGGAGGATATGCTAGAGGACTACTTGATTCAGTCAAGCAAGCTGCAGTACGGCCTTACATATAAACAGGTCAGAGATTTAGCTTATGCCTATGGTGTCAAATTAGAACGTAAACTTCCAAAAAATTGTGAAACACAAAGCAGCAGGAGTAGATTGGATTAAGGGTTTTATGAAAAGGCACCAAAGATTGAGCCTAAGAAAACCAGAAAATACCAGCCTTGCTCGTAACGTAAACTTTAATGAGCACAATGCTGATCATTTTTTTAATAACCTTGAAAAAGTAAGGGAAAAGAATAATTTTCCGCTTGACAGAATAATTAATGTAGATGAATCTGGCCTAACAACAGTTTTAGAGTCTCCCAAAGTGATAGCTCCCACTGGAGTAAAACAAATAGGTCAAATTTCGATTTTCGATCGTCATTTGTTTTCGAGTAATGACGTAAGCTACATTTTTTTTAATAGAACAGCCTTACTTTTTTTGTGATTTCGATAATCTTTTAATTGTGAAAACGTTAACCTAAACTTTTGATACCTTACGTAAGAAAATTTTGAGCAGAAAACAATTGAAATACGCAGAATTAGCCCACAAGTTATCGGCAGTGTACAAGAAGAATTTGAAAGACGACTCGGCTCGCTTATTGTCAAGAAACCGAGGGATAGCAGTTCCAACACTTAATCTGATGTTTTAATTTAACGGTTTTTGTTTTTGTTTCCTTATCAATAAAATATGTTTTATAATTTTCATTTGTTCTAAAATTTTCTTACGTAAGGTGATGAAATTTTATGTTGCCGTTTTCAGAATTAAAGGATCTATCGAAATCACGAAAAAACGCAGGGCGGTTCCATTAAAAAAAATGTCGCTTACGTCATTACTTAAAAACAAATAACGATCGAAAATCGAATTTAATGGAAAAATGTGCATGTGCGACGTGTTGGGGGATTTGTTCGGAAACTGGTTTGTTTCAGTTTTAATTAATTTATTCCATACTTTAGCCGCTCACTGTATTATTATTATTATTTGTTTATATTCTCTCAGCAACTAGAGCCCTCCAAAATAAATTATCACGAGCCGCCACTGGCTATTTGTTAGATAATGGAATAGTTCTATTAGCCTTGCCGCCTCACTGCAGCCACCGGACACAATCTTTGGACGTTTCATGTTTTGGTCCGTTTAAGTGCTACTATAATAGAACCGCTGATGAACGGATGAAAAACCATCCTGGAATCCCAATGAAAATATATGATATTTGTGAAATCATTGGTAAAGCTGTTAACAACAGGTTAACATAAGTCTGGCAACCTCGCAAAAGACGTGACAACCCTGCTAACTGATGAGGGGGTTTTTGTCACTTCTTCGCAAGACGAAAAAAGGTTACGTTTTTTCATCTTGGTAGCGAGCAGACGGCTAAAATGTGCGTGCTCAAATTCAAGTGTAGTACCTATAATGTAATAATTAACTAATCTTGTAGTGTAAATAAATGTAAGATTAAAGATTTATGTGTCTCATTAAAAGAACAAGAATTTAGTGAGTGGTCCTTCGGTAAAACACAAAAAAGAACTCTTATGTTTCACCTAAGTGTCCAACCTAAAATGGTCATCTCGAGTCCGGATAGTAAAATACGAGTGATAACGTTCAACAATCGAAGTGAGTTCCAATAATTAATGTTAAATCATGAAAATACTCGTTGATGGTGGAAATATAACACGCTTCATATAAGTGAAGAAAATCGTGGCCGGCATTGTCTTCCCAAGCATGCACATAGTCAACCGGAAACGAGTTACGAGGGAAGTAAAGCCAACGAAGAATGCCTTAAGGGTGAGTCACAACAAGCATCGGTTAGTAATGCAACGTTTCCTTTTTCAACATAAAGTGAGTGAGTGAGTGCGCCTTTGGGTCGTTGGTGTTGAAAGTGAAAATCTCATTTCAGGTATAACATTGTCTGTAACATTATTTGTTGATAATTTTATATTAATTGCGTAAGGTCATTTATTTATGCTTTACGTAGGGCATACAAAAGTTAAGCCTTCAGAATAATAGGGTTTATTCAAAATTAAATTTCATTTCGGCCTTATAATTAGCCAATAAGTGCTTATATAAACAAAATGGCAGAATTAAAAAAGTTACTGCAGCGGAGAGCTTCAGCTAAAGGTAACATCACCAAAATTGGTAATTTTATTAGTAAATTCGACCAGGCAAGCGAAAGTACAGCCGCAGGGGTAGAAAAAATATCAATTGAGGAGTTAACTGTTAGGCACGAAACTTTAGAAAATAATTACCTAAGTTATTGTGATATCCAAGATGATATTATTTGTGCCGATGAAACTCAGGTGGACAAAGAGGATGTCTTTGAACACTACCAATCGATCCTTGTTGAAATTAAAAAATTAAGGAGTAAGTTAAATCCAGATGTCACTAATAAGACAAAGCCAGAGTCTTCTAATGCGACTCGTTGTAATCATGATAATGGTACTAGCACAGTCAAATCAAAGCTACCCGCATTAGATATACCAGTCTTTGATGGAACTGATGTAAGTAACTATAACTCGTTTTATGAATTGTTTGAGGCGCTAATTCACAGGGACACTATTTTAATTAATGTTCAGAAGTTATGTTATTTGAAAAAATATTTAAAGGGTGAAGCTTTAGAATTAATTTCAAGTCTGCCGGTAGTTGATGATTCATATGAAACAGCTCTTGGACTAATAAATGGTCGGTTCAATAACAAAACTATTATTATTAATGCTCATTTAAAACATTTGTTAGAAGTTCCTGCGTTTAGTGTGGGTTCGGCAAAAAATTTAAGAGAATTTATTTCTAAAATTAAGCAGCATGTGGGCTGCCTAAAAAATCTAAAGGAGCCAGTTGATCAATGGAACTCCATACTAGTTTATTTGTTATCACAGAAACTAGATAATTTTACAACTAGGGCGTATCAATTAGACAGAAATCAAGACGAGTCACCTGAGTTGGATTTATTCTTAGGTGTGTAATCTGTTTGAATACTCACGATGGGAGTTGCACATACAAAAACTGTGTTTTATGCTCTAAACTGCACAATGGGTTATTGCACATTGACGACACTGAGAATCACGCGCAAATTAATCAGCACGCAACGTTGATGGGTAGTACCGGTTGTGCAATCCAAGTATTGTTGCCTACAGCCCAAGTAAAGGTTGAAACAATCAATCACGAATTTATAGTGGTCAAATGTTTGTTAGACTCAGGTTCCCAAACTTCAGTTGTGACTACCAAATTAGCACAAAAGTTAGGAGGTAAAAAAGTTGCAAGTAATTTGGAAATTCAATGCAAACAATTAATGGCCGGTTTCACCAACCACACTTAACGTTTAAGGATTCCCTAAAAATTTAAACTAGCCCTATTTTGTTTCACCAGTCAAATATCTCCACTTAAATTCTCCTAAGGAGCACTTACCCTAAACCTTCAATATCGGCCGCTTAACATTCACTTAGTAAAGTTGTGTATTTTTGACGTTTCGTGTATAACTTTCAAAATGATTAATTATTATTTAGACGATGATGTTGATGATATAAATGATATAGATGAAAACGATATTATGAATTATATACCCAGAATGATTTATGAAAGGGAAGATCATTTCCACAATTTCTCGGAGAATAAATTTTTCGAAAGATTTCGTTTAAAAAAAATACAGTTTTGCAAGTGCTGCAATTAATAGAAAACAGATTGGAATATCCACACAATAAGTATGTATATACAAAATATATAAAATTAAAATGATAAATAAATAATAACTGTCAATGTATATTGAAGAAACAATAGTGTATCACCAATAAACCAGCTGCTTGTGGCATTACGAGTATATGCTACAGGAGGTCATCTTCTGGCATTAGCAGATTTTGGAGGCATGTCAAAGGCTAGTGTATCTAGAATTGTCGTCCGAGTCTCAGAAGCCATAGCAGCATTAAGGCCTATTTATATTAAATTTCCCCAAACAAACGGAAGAAGAAATTAGAAAAACACAACAAGACTTTTACGATCTTTACTCATTTCCACGAGTAATAGGAGCCATTGATGGGACTCACATACGTATTCAGTCGCCTGGTAAAATATTGTTTATCGCACTCTGTACTATGAGTGTCAGTACAAAGAATAAGTACTAATTTTATATATTTACAACAGGAAATAATGATGGTGAAGTTTATCGAAGTCACTAGTTCACATGTCTGCACTAAAATTAAACCAAATATTACTAGAAATATGTCTTCTTCATATTCTTTCGTTTTTAGATCTACATTTTAGAACAAGTACGTGTAAGTTAAGTTGCTCTTAACTAAGGACTTGTATATTTTTGTTGGTGGAACAAAATATAAATTTAAGTATCACTTATTATTAAGTGTAGTTTAGTTAAGTTTCATTTTAAGTTACCGTGGTGAAACTGGGCATAAGTAAATTAAGAGCAAAGCAAGGGTTAATTTCAAATATTGGATGTGGGCTTAAAAATAAATAAATTAAACTTAAATAAAATCTTTTAAAAGAGCACAACCATAACAATAAAATGTCGAACCCAACGTGGGGCGTAACAGTAGGGAAAAACAATAAAATGGCGCAGCAACGTGAGGCGAATAATAAATGTTGATAGCAAAGTGGGGTGATTTATAAGATTTATAAAGTAAAAGGGGCGAAGTATACAAAAATAATATTGAAAGGTTTGTGGGGCAAGGTAAAACGAGAAAAATAATTTATAACTGTCATTTGGAGAAAAGTCAAAACTAATGTCAATGTCATTTGTCAAATTTTTCGATTTTTTGATAATATTTATTTTCAATTAAATACGATTAAAATGAAAAATACATTAATAACAAATTGAATACCCGAGAAAGCCAGAACTGAAAAATAATTATAATAATAAAAACTAACATTATTTTTTTTTTAATTTTGTACCTAATTTGATAAAAATAAAAGATGGCAGATAGGAGGATGTTACGAAGTAGTTCAAGAAGGGATGAAGAAGAAACTGAAGAGGAACAAGATGAATAGGGGAGGAGCGATATGTAATTGAATTAGAGGTAGGTAATCATGGAACAGAAGCTCAGCCATTGCAGGTTCAGAGACGTGAAGATTTTTCGGAAATGTTTAGAATATTAATGCAGAAATTTGACGATTCTAATGAAAAATCAATGCAACAATTTAAAGAAATTAAAGAAGATTTAAAAGAAATCAAAGAAGATTCAAAGAAACGATTTGAAAAGATTAAAGAAGATTCCAAGAATCGGCATGAAGAATTAATAAAAAAATTTGATGAACTACATGAAGAACATGAACAATGGATGGAAGAATGGGATAAACGACATGAGGAACCAAAGAATGAAATTGAAGAAATTACAGAAGAATGTGTAGAGGCACAGAAGGAAATTCAAGATCAGGAAGATGTTTATAATGTTAACAATCCTGATTATGAAGAATTAAATAATCAATCAGAAAACGTAATCGAAGAACAGACCGAATTGGAGAAAACAATAAAACAGGTAAGAAATGAAGACACAGAGGGCGAAAATATTAAATTGCAAAACTTGGGAAACGTGCAGGATCACAGAGAAGAACTGAAAGAGACGAATGTAGGGATAGAAAACGATTGGGGGTTGTCAAGGGACGAAAAGGAAAAATTGAACGGCCAAAATAGGAAATTTGTAAGTGACAATGTGAAATCAGAAGATGAAAATGAAAATTTAGATGATACCAACGAAGGACTAAAAATTAGCAACAAACGATTTATTAAAACTGATAAAGAAAATATAAATACTGAACCATTTAAAATGCCAAAATCAATACGCGATGAGAATAAAAATGAATTCAAATTAATAGAAATGTTTTTAAAACTGAAACTGAATTTAATACAAATTAAAAATTGTAATTATTGGATTTTGATAAATAAGAATTTTAAATACAGAAAGAAAAATTAAGTTATAAAAATGTTTATTAGTGTTAAATTTGTTAATTTGTTAAATGTGTTACATTGTTCATTGTTAAAAAATTAATTACAAGCATAAAAAGAAAAATTTTAATTGATATCCATTTAAAATAAATAAAATAATTTTTGATAATTCATACGAAGTAAAAGAAGTAAATTCTGATAAAATCAGAGGGATTTTTCATGTATCAATGATATATCCGTATATTGAACAATAAAGTGAAAATGAATATTATTAAATAAAATGTAAATTAATAAAATTTTGAAACGAACAGGGTTGAAAATAAATATGATAAAAAAATCGAGGGGCTTTTGAGATGATATTTAATTGGAGGTATATAATTAAGGTTAAGTTGTTTGTTTAATTTATAAAAGAAAAATATTATTTTGCCAAATATAAGTAATGCAGATTTTAAATTATTAAAAAAATTGTGTAACAAACGTCGTTACGCCTTGACGGGTAGAACACCAGTGGTACAAGGAAACCAAAGGGTAGTATAACCCTTAAACCACCCCACGTCACTCCACCCGCGCCAGAGGGCGTCAGCGATACCGTTCACCGGCCAACTAGTTACGAGTTACCTTTACCTCAACCCGAAACGCTTTGAAGAAGGAAGTTAACAACACAACACCGACTGGTCTCTGGTGTAGTGAGATTGTATACTGCATCTCTTTGCTTGAGGACTTTATACAACGCCGCTCATACTAGGGACAATCTCGAAAGGTGTAGTTGTGCCGTCGTCCCAGTAACGAATATCATATGTATTGTATTTGTCTTTAGAGTTAAGTTTTGTAAATATTTTGTTAGTGAACTCCTTTAAAATAAAAATATCTTTTTTCCATCTGGAAGTATTTAATTACTGTCGGTCACCAACCGAGCAGTGTCACAATTGTAATATAATTTTAAGATAGCTAGATTAGATTTAAGTTATGTGGAAATGTAAATAAGTTATTGTTATGATTTTTGTTAGTAATAATTAGCTAAATTTGTAGTTATAGAAATGTAAAATAAGTTACTATTAGAAACGTTGTAAATAATTTTAAAAGTGGAAAACAAATGGGGATAAAAATATCCAGGAAACAGAAGAAACAAAGTGAATAGTTAGTTGAAAATTGGTAATCGACGAAGCAACATCAAATTTGGTTTGCTCCCATAAAAAGAGTAAATATTCGAGAAATAATCAATTACAAAAAGTGAAATCAAAAGGAACCAGTGTCCAGTAAAAGGAGGGTGAATTTTGAGAAGAAAAGTTAAATCAAAAGGAACCAGTGTCCAGTAAAAGGAGGGTGAATTTCGAGAAGAAAAGTTAAATCAAAAGGAACCAGTGTCCAGTAAAAGGAGGGTGAATTTTGAATAAAAGTTAAATCAAAAGGAACCAGTGGCCAGTAAAAGGAGGGTGAATTTTGAAGAAACGAAAAATAAAGATTGAGCTTCAAGCAGTTAAGTGAGAGAGCAGTTCTAGTAGGAGAGGATCAACAGAAGAAATTCAACAGAAGGAGTTCGAGAGGGAGAAAGTCAAAAAGGGGGACAATTTAGAGCGGGGACAAGAAGAACAGGGGAAGATTGGAATTTTGGTAATTGGGGAAAATTGGAATTTTGGAATTTGGGGAAGATTGAAATTTTTTGGAAAAGAAAAAGGAGCCAAGAATACATAGTGAGTTTAAAGGATAATGTTAAGTTAATTTTAAGGCAGGGTTGATAGGGAAAAACGATAATAAAAATCTGCATTATAATTATTTGAGTAAATTTTTTTATTTGGTTAAAAATAAACTTAGAAAAATAACAAACAAGGAACCTACTTAACGACCTGAGATAAGAGCAATGCAAACAATTAAGTAAATTAAAGAGCAAAGCAAGGGTTAATTTCAAATATTGGATGTGGGCTTAAAAATAAATAAATTAAACTTAAATAAAATCTTTTAAAAGAGCACAACCATAACAACATATAAAGGTTATATACATAGTGGCCCACTGAAAACAGTAAACGCAAGTTTTGGCAACTTAATATCATCAATTTAAATGCTGACAAACTCACAAAGTACTTGCTTACCACAAACAACTTGTCAGATGAAGTGCTTTTGTTTGCTATGTTCAACTTTTTAAGTCTACTAGATCAAAATTTAAATGTAATTTTTTCTGGAATTAATGATCGGATTTGAAAAATAAAATGACTATTGAAAAGAGAACCGAAAGGCCTTTAGAATTGTGTAACGTTTGACACCTTTCTATTTAAAATTTTTGGGGTGCAATTCGCCCTCCTCTTAGGGTTGAAGTTGGGTAAATACTACTAATCAATTTAGATGTCCCCCTTGATACTAAAATTTACGTATTCGAGCGTTTTTCGCAAAATTGATGTTAAGTGGCCAAAACTTGCGCTTACTGTTTTCAGTGGGCCACCCTGTATAAGGTTATATATACAACCAACCAATAATATTACATTTATAACGACTGCAGCGCTTTAACGGATTTTCGTTGGAAACACATTATCAAGGCAAGGACCGCTGAATTAAATATTGCATATTAAGGCCTGCCCACTTCATTTAGCCAAGACAAAATTTAGAAAGGACGATGGCGCCGTTTGAAGTGAACTATACGTTTGTCCCTTTAAAATGTATAGTTCGCCCTAAATGGCGCCATCGTACTTTCTAAATTGCGTCTTGGCTAAATGAAGTGGGCAGGCCTTAATATGCAATATTTAATTCAGGGGGCCTTGATCAAGGCCCCTTTTAAAGAATTCACATTTTTCTAAACTGAGTTTTAAACCATTCGTTTCTAACGTGATCAAAATGGTTTTTAAATGTTTAACGTGACTTTCTAGATTTTCACTAAAAACAAGCACGTCATCTACATAATACACACAAAATTCTTCAAAACAATTTAAAATCTCTTGCATCGCTCTAACTAAAGCTGCACATGAAGTAGACAATCCAAATGGAACAACTTTAAATTGAAAAATTCCAGAACATTTTCTACTGTCTTCATGCAGTGGAATTAACAAAAAAGAATTTTTAAGATTGTTCCGTCTGAATAAATAACCCCCTGTATTTTACTAAGCAAGGGTGGTTAACCAAAATTTAAGTAAGTTTAAGAAAGTACAGTTGTAAGTGTCGTCGATAAGTAAAGATCGTTTTAGTGTAAGCGTGGTTTCTTTATCCCAACATTTTTATTTTAATGAGAAAATAAGGCTACCCTTGGGTTCCAACATTGGTCCTTCGTAGCCTGATAGTGCATCAATACAATCGAAACCAGCACATCAATTTAAACATTATATTTCTACCTACATCTTTGTGCATCAAGCGCCTGTTCGTTGTCGAAATCAACGCTCCGAGAGGGTGAGTCATAGATAAGGGACAGCATCAGGTAGAAAAACCCTACGGAAAATTCCAAAACCAAGCGACGACCTTGCTAACTTCTCATTTTGCCTACAATAAAGAAAGTGCAGCCTGCAGCAAGCTGGTAAGTGACATCTGTTTCCTTTGTGTTTCCTATCATCAACCGAATATTTCTTACCACGCTTCATTTATACAAATTATAGTTATCTTTAATCTTTATATATTATTATCATATCAGTCTATAATTTGTCCTTATACGCACAATTTTCTAAAATATTAGCTATTATTATTGTTATTATTCGAAATCTTAAATATTTACAATGGCAACAGAAACAATGAAAAAATTGTCTCTTAAAAAAGGCCAAATCAAAGGCAAATGAACACGTTTTAACACATATTTAACCAAATTTGATCCAAACACCGAAGTTTTTGAATTAAAATCGCGACTATTAAAAATTGAGTTCGTATATGAGAAATTTGACAATGTGCAAAGTGAACTTGAATTATTAGATGAGGCTGAAAATTCTGAAGTAGAGCGGGAAACTTTCGAGTCGTTGTACTTTGAAATTAAGGCAAAGGCCGAAAAGCTAGTATTTAATTCAGATAAACAAACCAACCCCGGTTCTCATTCAGAAAATGTATCGATGACATCATCTTCCCCGTTATTTGACCAAGTCACAAATGTTAAACTGCCGACATTTACAGGTACATATGATCAGTGGTTACATTTTTCTGACACGTTTCAGTCTTTAATTGAAACAAATTGCCATATTTCAGAAATACAAAAATTTCACTATTTGTGATCGTGTTTGAAAGATGAAGCTGCGCAGGTATTACAATCGTTGGAGGTGTCAGCAGCAAACTATAATGTGGCCTGGGAATTATTAAAAGGCCGTTTTGAAAATAAAACTGTTATAGTTCACAATCACGTCAAAGCCCTCTTTGAATTGCCCACGGTTATAAAAGAATCCCATGTCGCGTTACGCAATTTATTAGATAAAACCTTAATACACCTACGCGCCCTTAAAAGTTTAGAACAACCAACGGAGGCATGGGGCACCTTAATTATACAGGGTAGGGCAATAGTGCATCCGACTTCGATAGCTCGAGTTCTATGACAGCTAGAAATTTGATTAAATAGCTCGAGTTCTATGATAGTTAGAAATTTGATTAAAAAACATAAATGAACTAGAGAAAAAAGTCTATAACCGGAAATTATTTTCGAATATAAAGGGTGGCCCAAGACGATTCTACAAGGTCAAGTGACTTTGTTTTAAATGGAATGTTGTGTATAAAAGAAGATTTTTTGAAGCCTCTTCCTAGACTCTTTTCACTCCCATATTATTATTGACTATCTCCAAACCACTTGGATGTAGTGATTTTTTTTGTTCAAATAATGGCATCTGCAGATGCATATTAACAAAATCACTAGTCACAATTATGGGTTTTAAGAAAAAATTATGTAAGTACCAGTTAGGAAACACCTGTGCGATGTCTTTGAATCATTTTCACTTCCTAAAAAATATACAGGGTGGCAAAACATGATTTTTCTATTTAGAACTTTTTGAATTGAATTTTCTCAATTTTTTCAAATAGAACACCCTGTATATTTTTCAACGATATGATGTAGAAACTAAAAAAGAACATTTTTTGTATGGACATCCCTTTGGCTATTTGTAACCATTTTCGATTTATTGGGCAATAAGTACAAAATTCAAGTACAAAATAACTCAACAGATAAAATTATAATAAGTGCTCCACATGTTGCCCATTTTGATTGACACACATCTCTATGCGCCTTTGAAATGAGAGTTCTACTTTTCTTAAAATTGCCGGTGTGATACTTCTAAAAGCAGTTCCTTTATATTTTGGATTGTTGTTGGTGTTTCTTTATAAACAATTTCCTTCACGTATCCCCATAAAAAGAAATCGATTTTTGTAAGATCCGGGGATCTAGCAGGCCATTTAGTGGGGCCATTTCTTCCAATCCATTGCCTTGGGTAGATATTATTTAGGTGGTCTCTTACTGCATTTAAATAATGTGGTGGAGCACCATCTCGTTGAAACCATATCCTGTTTCCGATCCTTTCGGGAAGATTCACCAATAACTGCGGCAGATAGTTTTCCAGAAAATGAAGATAAATAGCTCCAGTCAATGTACCATCAAAGAAATACAAGCTACAAGTTCCGCTTTGTTAAAATTCATTTAGGAAAACTCCAAATATTTCAAAATTGGCACAAATGCGAACTGACGACCGGTAACTGCGATAAATGTGTATTGTTTGTCGAATAAAATAAAAATCAAAAATGTACGTACAAGTAAGATCTTAACAAAAAATGGATGTGCTGGGCGAGATCGGGAATCAAACATAAAGTGAACTCACTAAAAAAACTCATGCTGTTTTCATGGGCAACATGTGGATCACTTGTTATAATTTTATCTGTTGAGTTATTTGAAAAACGATCTAATATTTTAAGATTATCCTTGAATTTTGTACTTATTGCTCAATAAATCGAAAATGGTTACAAATAGCCATAGGGATGTACATACAAAAAATGTTCGTTTTTAGTTTCTACATCATATCGTTGAAAAATATACAGGGTGTTCTATTTGAAAAAATTGAGAAAATTCAATTCAAAAAGTTCTAAATTGAAAAATCATGTTTTGCCACCCTGCATAATTTTTAGGAAGTGAAAATGATTCAAAGACATCGCACAGATGTTTCCTAACTGGTACTTACATAATTTTTCCTTAAAACCCGTAATTGTGACTGTAGTGATTTTTTTAATATACATCTGCAGATGCCATTATTTGAACAGAAAAAATCACTACATCCAAGTGGTTTGGAGATAGTCAATAATAATATGGGAGTGAAAAGAGTCTAGGAAGAGGCTTCAAAAAATCTTCTTTTATACACAACATTCCATTTAAAAAAAAGGCACGTGACCCTGTAGAATCGTCTTGGGCCACCCTTTATATTCGAAAATAATTTCCGGTTATAGACTTTTTTCTCTAGTTCATTTATGTTTTTTAATCAAATTTCTAGCTATCATAGAACTCGAGCTATCGAAGTCGGACGCACTATTGCCCCACCCTGTATATTTAGTAACAAGTAAATTAGATCATTTAAGTAATCGCGATTGGGAGTCTTCGAAAAAGTTTACCGACTTAACGGACTTTTTAATAAATATATGTCAAATGTTAGAAACTCTTAATGTCAACAACAAATTAATACAAAGGTCGCAATTTGGATTAAACAAAAACGTAACAAAATCTATTACAACGTGTGCAACAACGCAGTCAAGCCTAATATGCAAATTATGCAACGGAAATTATTTTATAGCCCAATGTCAATCTTTTCTTGATATGCCAGTTGACACGCGCTTAACTGAAGTTAAAAAACGTCGTTTATGTATCAATTGCTTAAGATCAAATCATCTAATTAGTCATTGTGTAGCAGGTAAATGTAGAAAATGTTTCAGAAAACACCATACGTTGTTACATGTACTCGATGTAAGCAATAAAGAAATTAAATCAAATAATACATCTACACAAAATGAGCAACCACAAGTCAATAATGCCCAAGCAACATCTTCGGTTAGTGTCAATCATACAAATATTTTAGCATCGCAAGTTCTTTTATTCACGGCGTTGGTGTACGTATACGATATTACTGGACAGTTACATAAATGTAGAGTCCTCCTTGATTCTGGATCGCAATCAAACTTTATTACATCCGAATTCTGTAAACGTTTAAGGTTACAACTAAACAATGTCGACATTCCAATAATAGGAGTAAACCAAGCCATTTCCAATATTTGTCACACAACCGAGATCAAGTTAAAATCTTCGTATAACGGCTTTTCGGCAAAAATTATTTGTTTGGTGCTTCCAAAAATTACAGTAAATCTAGCCGCAAGTTCGTTTAACATCCTTGATCTAAACCTACCACAAGTATCCCTAGCTGATCCAACATTCAATCAAGCAAGCATTGTAGATCTGTTAATAGGGGCTGAATTGTTCTGGGATTTATTATGCGTAGGTCAGATAAAACTAGGTAAAGCTCAACCAACTCTACAAAAAACTCACTTAGGTTGGATTATATCAGGAAAAATAATATCACATGTACCAACGTTTAAGAAACAACAATCGACATGTTACCTACTTTAGTAGTAGTTTGGAAGGGCAACTTACGGATTTTTGGAAATTAGAGGAGTGTCCAGAAACACCTAAATTATCACGCGAAGAAATCGATTGCGAAAACCATTTTCTAAATAATACAATTAGGGATGACAACGGAAAGTTTATAGTTAGTTTGCCTTTTAAACGAAACATTTTATCAAAATTAGAGGAATCCAAAACAGCAGCTATTAAAAGATTATATTCGTTAGAGAGAAGGTTTGAAATTCAACCCGATATAAAGGCAGAATATACAAAATTTATGGATGAATATGAAGAATTAGGTCACATGAGCCAGGTTACACAAGATGACTTACCAGACGAAAACATTGTATATTTGCCACACCACGCAGTTGTGAAGGAGATGAATTTAACCACGCGGGTTTCCGTAATTTTTGACGGTTCAGCGAAAACATCCACTAACCTTTCGTTAAATGGCAGTCTTATGGTGGGACCTACTATCCAAGAACAGTTATTTTCAATTATATGTAGGTTTCGCACGCATCAATATGTTATAACTGCGGATATCAGCAAAATGTATCGTCAAATTTTAATTAAAAGCGAAGATCGGGACAAACAACGAATACTTTGGCGTAAGAATCGAGGTGATCCTATAAAAACGTATAGGTTAAATACTGTAACCTATGGAACTGCATCTGCCCCATTTCAAGCCATTAGATGTTTATACCAAATCGCTATTGAAAATGAACAGAACTATCCCTTAGCATGTCATATTATTAAACGTGATTTTTATGTGGACGACATGTTAACCGGAACGAACTCTATTTCAGAAGCAAATATAATTTGCAATGACATATCAAATCTCTTAAATTCAGCCGGTTTCCAGCTTCGAAAATGGGCATCAAATACTCAAGAGATTTTGAAAACCATACCGCAAGACTTGCATAATCCATCCATGCTTGAAATAGGGAGCGATAATAGTATAAGAACATTAGGATTGCAGTGGAATTACCGCGGAGACACCTTACAATACTTAGTTAATACCAACCAAGAAAATCGTGTCACTAAAAGACTTATTTTATCAACCATTTGTCAAATTTACGACCCATTGGGACTTCTTGGGCCAATCATAGCAAAGGCCAAGCTAATAATTCAAAAATTACGGCAGTTTACCATAAGTTGGGACACATCAGTTCCACAAGATATTTATAGTTCATGGCTTCAATTTAAAAACCGACTTGCACTATTAACGAAATCAAAATTCCTAGGCATTGTTTTTTGCAAAAATCCAGTTAATATACAATTGCATGCATTTTCAGATGCTTCCGAATTAATTTATGGTACATGCATATTTTTAAGATCAACCGATCAATTTGATAATATAAATGTTAAGCTTGTATGTGCAAAATCAAGAGTTGCGCATTTAAAAACAATTTTACTTTCTCGTTTAGAGTTATGTGGTGCACTGCTTCTTATTAAATTGGTTAACAAAGTATCCTCTGCATTAAATATTTCTATCCAACAACAATATTATTGGTGTGATTCAACCATTGTCCTAGTATGGATCAAAACGCCATTACATAAACTAAAAACTTTTGTTAGAAACCGTGTAGCAGAAATTCAGCGTCTTTCAGATCACAATCAGTGGAATCATGTATGTAGTTCAGATAATCCAACAGATATTATATCTCGCGGTATGTACGCAGATCAGCTTATCGACTGCGAAGAATGGTAACCTTCTATGTCCAGAGCGGCAATCTCCTAAGTCAATAATCTGCAGTTTAGGGATTTTAATGCAAAGATACAGACAAAAATTAAATACATCAGATGCATTAACCTCCTATATCAATATAGTACCAGAATTATTATTTTCAAAGCAATTTCTTCTATGTCAAGTAACAAGAAAGAAAAATTTTTGAAGAGCAACAACCATCGATGTCAGACATAGGAGGTTTTTGCAGCTTAAGCTTTGGTTTCCTAGGAAGCGGTGCCGTCATTTAACGGCCGTAAAAATACGGTGGGTGACGTCAGAAAAACGGTGAAAAAATACGGCCGTCGCGAATTATTCCGAACTGTTATGTCTATTTTAACTGGACTATATACACAAGACACACCGCCAAAAAACGTTGCTGAACTGATTCGTACCGTACTGGCCCACCGCTTCAGATGAGACGGCACCGCTCTATTACGTTGGGTGTGCGCTACCGCTCTTTTGGAAAACACTTCGCTTAAAAAACACGACACCGTTTTTCGTGACGTCACCCACCGTACTTTTACGGCCGCTAAATGACGGCACCGCTTCCTAGGAAACCAAAGCTTTACTGACCATGTTGTGTGAAAGATAGGCGGTCGTTGCAGCGAATTTGTAAATTTAACGGACGCATTCGCACGTGCTATTTCTGCAGGTGGTTTCAGTGTTCTTTTTGTTTATTATTATATATTATATTATACGTTTTTGTGTTTTGTGCATCTAATTGTTGAAACTAACATGGAGAGAACACGAAGAATATTGTCCTTAACTTTAAACGTATCCAATGGAAACGGTGAGTACCCATATTAATGTAAATCTGTAGATAATACATCTTTTTCAAATTACCTAACCTAACATATTATTTTGATATAAAATATTATTACCTAAACTTAATTGTTTTCAAGAACGGAAAAAAGTTACTAACATGTCTAGATGTAATCAGCAACGAGTAAATATCGAAAGATCACCTGAAATACATCAGTGTCCTGAATCAGCCGACACAAGTTTACCTGAGATAGGTAATTTTCGGGATTGGAGTGTGGTCAGTAAAGAGCTGGGCTGGGTCTGGTTTTCACGGAATGAGATCAAAAGTTTCATTAAAGAAATCTGATAAAAAATCGATGGTAGATATTAGTAAGCTAGAAAGTAATACAGAAGTGGTAAGTACAGAGGACAGTACAGCGACAGACGGCGAACCGGTTAATAATGAGGGCGAAAATTTAAACAACAGAAAAAATACTTCTAACCGTATTTCTAAAAGGAGAAAATATGCAGAATCGTTTATCGATTCATTGCCAAAACTTGAATCGCATTACTGCCGGAAAAATTCGTCAAAATTATATCTAGAACCAATATTCCAGTCCACCATGGAATTGTATCGCCTTTATATTGAGAAGTGCCGCGAACACAAAGAAGAGCATGCTAGTCGTTTCAGTTTTTGTGATATTATGGCTAGTAAGCATGTATCGTTATTTACTCCATCAAAGGACCAATGTGAAACTTGTTGCCAACACGCTGCAGGAAATTTGTCAGATGAAGAATATGGAGCCCATATCGCAGCAAAAAATAAGGCACGAGAAGAAAAGGAAAGAGACAAAGCTGCAGCAGTTTCTGGAAAATGCATGGTATTTACATTGGATGTGCAAGCGGTAAAATTATCTCCCTGTTTGAAGGCGTCCGCAATTTATTTTAAAACTAAATTGTGTTGCCACAATTATACCATTTATAACTTGTCTAACAAGGATGTAGACTGCTATTAGTAGTACGAGGCAGAAGGTGAACTGAAGGCATCTTGTTTTACTTCGTGTTTGATTAACCATCTCAGAAAAGCAATTGATGCATGGTCCTTGGAGTTGTCAGTAAAGGAAATAATTATTTGGAGTGACGGGTTGCGGCTACCAAAACAAAAACAAAATATTGGCGAATGCTTTACTCCAACTATCAGTAGAAACAGGATTCACCATTGAACAGAAATTTTTGCAGAAGGGCCACACCCAAATGGAACTGGATTCGGTGCACGCCACTATTGAGAAACGGCTGAAAAACAGGAATATAATTTTACAGATGATTACATCTCTGCAACCATTGAAGCGCGTCTAAAGAATCCATATCGCGCTCATTATTTGCAACACACCTTTTTTAAGGATTATACCATTGCATGAGCAGAGAGGTACTCCTCGATAAGACCTGGAAATAAGGTTAATGATCCGACCATTAACCTTATTTGCCACTTAGAGTATACGCCAGATGGCATAATACACTACAAATTAAATTCTGATGACGAACTTCAAAATATGCCTCGTCGTTCAGCATCTTTAAAGAACTTTGACTACCCAGCACTATACTCTACCCGTCTGAAAATTAAAGATGCAAAATGGGACCATCTACAAGAATTAAAAGCATTTCTTCCGAGCTATGCTCACAGTTTCTACGACATGCTCCCTCATCATTAAAATTTTAACTTTGTTATTCTAATTATTATGATTCTGTTATGTAGCGGTAACCCTTCAATAATTGAAATAAAAGGTATACAACAGACCCTGAGTTTTAATTTGTTAGGAAATTAATTTCCAAATTAATAGTTTTTATCAAATTATTACTACTCCTGTCATAAAATTAACAAATTATTGCAGCAAAAACCTTCTATGTCACTTTTTGGAATCAATTGACAAAACAAAATAAGTGATTTATACTACATCTTATGTATTTTCTAATAAAGAATTTACAGTGAAGAATTGGTTACGCTTTTTTGAAAAGCATTTCTAAAAACCAGTTTTTTCTTCCTCCTGAAAAATATACATTTTTGACATAGGAGGTCGCCATTCTTGTGTAACACTGGACATAGAAGGTTGCCATTCTTCGCAGTCGTTATATTAGCAGATTTATGGTGGAGTGGTCCGCAGTGGTTATACAAAGATATCTCCATGTGGCCATTTCAAGCAATTACTGAAGTAAGAGCGTTGCCTGAAATCAAAGAACCAGTTGTGACACTAACATCCACAACACCCGAATTTTCGGCTGCTTTGTTCAAAAAATACTCATCTCTAAATAAATTAAAACGAGTTCTGGCATATTGTCTACGGTATCATAGAAATAGTTTGTCAAAATTTCCAACTAAGTCAGGTTCTTTAACAGTAAGCGAATTAGACGGGGCAATGACTAAATTAATTAAATTAGCTCAACAGGATGAATTTGGCAATGAAATCAACGAATTAATCAGTTCAAAATGTGTAAGATCCAAGAGTAAACTGTTACCGCTAAACCCATTTTTAGATGAAAACGGAGTTATCAGGGTGGGTGGCCGTATCAAAAACGCAAATATTCAATATAATCAAAAACATCCGATTATTTAACAGCAAAACATTTATTAACAAGGCTAATAATTACAGATGCCCATTTAAATTTATTGCATGCTGGCCCAGAAACGGTACTAACATACATTCGAACAAAATTTTGGCCCCTTTCTGGGCGAAATATAGTTAAAGGGATTATGCGAAAATGCGTTCGCTGTCTTAGAACACGCCCTACAATACAAACGGCTCAGATGGACGATTTACCTAAATGTCGACTAACTCAGTCACGACCATTTGCTATTTGCGGAAGGTGGTGGCCGTAGTAACAAAATAGGAAAGGATTATCTATGCCTTTTTGTTTGCTTTGCCACCAAGGCCGTACATTGCGAATTAGTGTCCGATTTAACTAGCGAAGCAGTCATAGCGGCACTAAAACGGTTTATATCGCGAAGGGGCATATGGCAAGATATTTATTCGGACAATGCTACTAATTTTGTTGCCGCAAATAAGGAACTTTCAGCAATATATACTTTTTTAAAAAATAATGAAAACAAAGAGCACATTGTCAAGTTCCTCAGTAACCAATCAATTAATTGGCATTTTATACCAGGGGATCTCCTCATTTTGGAGGTTTATGGGAAGCCGCAATAAAGGCAGTCAAGCGACACCCAGTCCGTATTTTAGGAGATGCTGCAGTAACTCTTGAAGAACTGTATACTGTATTTGTTCAAATTGAAGCGTGCTTAAATTCCAGACCCTTGATTTCTTTATCGACTAATCCCGACGATTTGACTTCCTTAACCCCTGGTCACTTCCTCATAGGAAAGTTACTTTTAACAGTCCCAGAATACAGCTTACGGGACATAAACAGCAACCGTTTATCAAGATTTCAAAGGGTGCAACAGCTGACACAACATTTCTGGCAACGATGGTCAAAAGAGTACCTGAGCAATCTTCAACAACGAAAGAAGTGGGCACGAAAAACTCCTCAAACGTTAAAGATTGGGTCACTGGTAGTACTTCGTGACGATAATCTACCTCCGTTAAAATGGCATCTTGGAAGGATCACCGCCCTTCACCCAGGAACTAACGAAGTAATTCGTGTCGCAACAGTAAAAACAATTAATGGTGAAGTAACTCGTAGTGTTGTTAAACTGTGTGATCTTTCCTGGTAGACCAAAGAGGTCCCAGAAAAATGATTATAGGATCTGTCGACCTAAAGGAGACAACTAAACTAATAGATAAAGCCAATAGACATGAGAAAGACCAAAAAAGACTGGATTTACACCAAAGTTCTGCAGGAGTCACCGAGACAACATTAAAACGAGTTTAGCTACAGCACGCGAGACGCCATCTACTGTAAGTGAAAAAGCACATTGCTCAGAAAACACCATTAATTTTCCAACTCTAGCAAAAATTTGCGACAGATATGGTATGTCTGATAGAGCCGCCGCAGCAGCAGCATCAGCTGTGTTACAGGATATTGGAATATTGACAAAAGAGAAAACCGAACTGACAATAGATAAAAATAAGCTGAGAAGGGCTAGGGAAAAATCTCTTGTATTGGACAAAGCTTCAGCCACTGGAGGCATTATATTTCGACGGACGAAAGGATAAAACCTTACTAATTGAAGAAATGGAGGGTAGAGCTCATAGGAGAACAAAACTCGAGGAACACATTTCGCTCGTGCAAGAACCAGGTTCCATTTTCCTTGGTCATTCAATTCCTTCCTCTGGGTCCGCAAAAAGTCTTTGTGAAAGTATTTTTCGTTTTTTAGATGAAAATAATTGCAATTTAGAAAATTTAGTCGCGGTAGGATGTGACGATACGGTAGTCAATACCGGTTTAAAAAATGGAGTTATAACTCAACTGGAGTCAAAATTAGGACGCTCTTTACAATGGTTTATCTGCCAACTTCATGGGAACGAGCTGCCACTAAGACATCTTTTTCAACATCCCGACGGTAAAACGACAGGTCCTGCAGCTTCTTCAGGTGTGTTAGGTAAGAAAACAGAAGAGTGCGAAAAACTGTTTCTCACAGATTATGAAATAATTGGCTGCCAATTACCCGAAATCGATTTTAATGATTTAAGCGCAGACCAGAAATATCTGTATCAAATTTGTCTCGCAGTATCTTCTGGCCAATGCTCTGCCGATTCATTGAATCGAAGCCCAGGAAAAGTGAACCATGCCCGCTGGCCTACGTTAGCCAATCGTCTTTTGCGAATCTATGCTTCAACAAATGAGCCCTCTTCAAATTTAAAAGAATAAGTTAATTTTATTGTAAAAGTTTATGCTCCAATGTGGTTCTACATAAAGTGTAATCCGTCTTGTACAAACGGTTCAAAGCATGTTTGGGGAACAATCCATCTAAGCCGATATTTAAGAAAAGAACTAAGAGACATTGTCGACAAGGTTATTCGACGTAATTCATTTTTCGCGCATCCCGAAATTTCTTATTGTGTATGATACATGACGATCATCCTAATATCCGAGAACTTGGAATGCGGAGAATTTTAAATGCCAAGAAAAATAAAAACCCGAATTCAATACGCTCTTTCTCGATTCCCAAACTAAATTTTGATGAAAATGACTACACCGCTTTAATAGACTGGCAAAATATTGAAGTTAGCCCTCCTCCACTACTACAGAAACTATCAATAGATAACATAGCAAACATCATTAAAGATCAATCAGTTTGCTGCTATCCATGTCACACTCAGGTAGTTGAGAGATGTTTGAAACTAGTAACCGAAGCTTCTTTGTCGGTTGTTGGTCAGAAGAAAACGAGATAGTTTTATTAAAGTTAGATTAGAATCGTATAAATCGATGCCCAAATTTGAGAGCAAAAAAGATTTCAAGCAATAATTTCCAATAAGGATGAAGGTGGGTGGGATGGAACTCGATGAGCAGTCACCCCCGCGTGGTGAGTTCTGGGTTGTTTCTTCAATAAACAAGCGAAGAACTGATCCAAAATGACATTTCGTTGAAAGTCAATATTTTTGCGTCACGGTAGAGGGCAAAAGACGTCAAAAAATGAAAAAGTCTAAAATAAACTTGCGTTTTAAAACTTAAAACGGCAACTAGTTTTTGCTATTCCAAATCCATTTTCGTAATTTTCATTTTTCGGTCCACCCTAATATGTATACAGGGTGATGGGTTGATGGTGATTTTCATTGTTACACCCTGTATATGAATATATATATATTTCATATTTTATAACAGTTAATTAACGATATAAGTATTGTAAAGCAGACAATCTGTATAGAGAAATTTGATTGGGAAAAAAATCCATTTTTAATAAGCGATACGTCAATTTTCGAATTGATACTGAATGAAGAGGAAGAACTTATTTCTATCTCGAGCGAAAATAAAATATTCTGAAATATGACTAAATTCTTTTTGGATTTCTCTTCAAGAAGATTTTTCCAACCATATCAAGAAAATCATTAATCATCTTATTGCTGTTTTCAACATCCTATTTGCGCGAATTTGGATTTTCTGCATTAACTAATATAAAATGTAAAAAAGATTAAGACTTGGAAATGTTGAACATGACATGGGAGTTACTTTATCCTTTTTGCGTCCAAATATAAAAGAAATTATTCAGAAGCATCAAGCACATATTTCTCATTGACATAAAAGGCGCTTGTATTATTAATATTACGTATACATTATTGAATTTACGATACTTTTTCCTATTATTTCATGATAACTAATGTTTTATAGTATGTTTGTGTATAGACCTATTAATTAATAAAATTAAAATTAACAGTGTGTACCTCATTATTAGCCTTACGTAATATTTTAGTGTGCCGTCAAACTTAAAAATATTTAAAAGTGTTCCACGACAAAAAAGATTGAGAAACACTAATATAGACGAACGTAGGATCGGATTAGTTTCATGTTTTTATTACCGATGTGAAACAACCATGAAAATCTATTCACATCCACCGGACAACTTAACAGAAATCAATAAAATGTTGGTATGGGGAGCAAATTCTATTGGAATTGGATATTCCCAGACAGAGGAATTCCTGAATTACTTAGATATTCCACTAATGCTCCCAAATACTACAGAAAAATGGAAATAATGGTATGCGAGCAGTGAGAGGAAGATCTACATAAGCAAATGTTGGAGGCAGGACAAGAAGAGGCAAAACAAGCAATTGACGTAGAAGATGGAATTCCATTTATAAGTGTTATAGTTGACGGTGGATGGGCTAAGATGTCTTATGGTCATGGTTTTACGTCATTGTCAGGAGTTGCAGTATTTATTGGAAAGAGAACGGGAAAGTTACTGTTCTTGGGAGTA